>JBBMOC010000057.1:2580773-2733990 GCA_037975185.1 Centropyge bicolor | reverse complement strand
TTTAACCTCAGACAGTCAGTCTCAGTCAGCAACCGTCTCCTCTCCACCACCAGTCCCACAGTGTTGGCCTGTCTCTGGGGGGAGTGCGGGATCCGAGCTGGGAGCAGGAACATCTGCAAATGGGGAGGAAAGTAATGCAGTTTTACTGACAAAGTACTGAGCATTGTAGATGTGACCAGGTTATTTTTTAACAACTGCAGTCCTTTCAGTTGGACTATATATTTATATATATATATAGAGAGAGAGAGAGAGAGCTCACCTCTCCTTCCCTGATGTGCACATCCTTATGTTTGCCATTTTCGACCACCTTCAGACACATGTCCCCCTTCAACTGGTAGAACAACTGTTTAAAACAGAGAGTGGAAGACAAAAGAAGAAATATAATTAGAAACAAGGGCAACTGTGATGATTTTACACATGAGAGCCTGTATATGTCGATGTCTGTAGCTGCTGCTCATCTCTGCTTGAGGCTACAATAGTTGTTACTTGCATAACACAGTCGATTCTCCAACTGAACTGTCAGCAGTCAGGTTGCATTGTGGGTAATGTAAGTACCAGGTTTTGACAAGGAAGAAGAACGATATCTCTGTTTCTGCTGCATCGATTACACAGTTGTATTATCAGACATGATTCAAGAAATATTTCAGATAGTGGAGAACGTTACTCTAAAAATGTTACTCAAGTATCACTGTTGAGTAACAGGTGGTTGCATGTTGCATGTGCCTACCACCTGACCACCCTCAATACTTTGATACTGTAAACTTCTCCAAGTCCAACAGCAAATGGTGCCAACAACAACAACAGAAAAGGCAAAGAGTGGAACCTGGCCAAAATAATTTCACCAACATTGTGGTGGAGTTTGTCCTTGTTAGTGAGGAGAGTCTTTAAGACATTGTCATTATGTGTGGAATTGAAAGTATAGGGAGTTAACTGTGAATGTAAAGCAGATAAATCAAAAACTGAAGGCCAATACAGCAGCAGGAATTTGATGTCTTCCAAGTTTGCATGAAATAAACTATGGTTGAAGCAAAGCTTTATGTAGAATGAATAAGTATGTTTCTCTTACCTCTTCCCCTTCCTCGATATGATAATCTTTCCTGACATTAGGACCTCCAACAAACATTATATTCAACTGGGAAAAGTGCCTGAGAGAAAGAGCAATTAAAGACAATAATGAGCTTCCTACAAGTTCACAAAAGGTCAGCTGAATATTAATTGTTTATGCATAACTGTACACCTGTTGGGATTTAGAGAGATTTTCAATCTGTTATAAATTTACTGATGGTTCATCCACCAGGTGGTTGCAAAGAAGAATTCTGTGTATTTACAGACCTACTTAATCATTTGACTAATATCAAAGTAAAATTACTCACATGAGCTTGTTGCACACTGGTGGCAGAAAAGCATTCTGGTTCTCTACAATCCAGCTGTCCACATTCACAAGAGCAGGCTCGTTGTTCATTTTTGAAACGGATTTGGTTATTTGCTGCTATATAAATCCTCTCTGACCAGTCTGTTGGTCTGACTAGTTCAAACAGCCTGACTGAGAGTGAAAGTCCAAAATGCAGTAGCAGGGGAGGAGCTCAGTCTCGTCGAAAGGTAAATGGTTACATAATAAGTAACAGAGTGTTTACCTGCAGTGACTCTGGAGACATAATGGAAATGTCCTGCAGTGACTCTGTCAACCTATTGGAGTTTTTTCTTAGCTTATGATAAATCCTCACTGTGTGATATTTTACACTGTGCAATATTTCATTAACTCAATGTCCAAGATTTCATACCTGTTCATATTTAATTAGTCCAGTCTCATAGTGTGTATACTGATCACATATTTCGTATTCTCATTCACATCTGTAAATGAACCCTGTGTAAATTTGTAAATTTTAATTTTGAAAATACTTTTTCTTAGCCTGTGGTTGATGGCTGTCTCCCCTCACTGCTGTGCAATGTAAATTTCCACGCTGTGGGAAGAATTAAGGTATATCTTATCTTTTGATGTCAATATATGGAGCACACCAAAGTTCGGAAACATTGATCGAACATACATACATTCAACAATTCCAAGCTCCAGTCATACTAGTTATGGTTCTTGCCATGTTTAGCAATATGATTGAGAACAATTTGAACTAAATTTGTTTATTGAATATCTTAACAAACTGTTAACAATAAGTTGCCTTAGAAAGGCTTTACCTTT
This sequence comes from Centropyge bicolor, assembly GCA_037975185.1. Taxonomy (NCBI): domain Eukaryota; kingdom Metazoa; phylum Chordata; class Actinopteri; family Pomacanthidae; genus Centropyge; species Centropyge bicolor. The sequence continues at coordinate 2,731,796 of JBBMOC010000057.1, read as the reverse complement.
AAAAAAATTTTTTAACTGGGATTGCAAAATGGCAAATTATGTACAGTTTAATTTGACCTGCATGCATGTTGACGATTATAGCAATGTACAGTGTTTGAGCGTTTTTTCCAGCAGGTGCTATAATATCAGCTGTCCACTAGATGAAGCTGTTTGAACTGGTGAGGTTAGACAGAAGCTGTGGGTTCTTCAGGGAACCATAAGGCCATGCTTGGCCTTCCCCTTAAAAGACACAAACAGTACTCTTCAACAATGTAAAGTCAAAAGTTTATAAGTTGCAAGGAAATGTCAAACACTGGGAGTTTCAGCTGTCAACAGTTTATCTGGTGAACAGCAAAATATTCACTACCCAGAACACCCTGTGATTTACAGCATCAGGTTACTAACAAGAAAAACATTGTTTAAGCCTGGTTCCCTTATGTATGCAATGCAGTCACTTCTTCAGGTGATACATCATTCGAGACATTTAAACAATTGCAATTTGAATAATGGAATTGCATACCACTGCATGCTTTGCTGAGGAATTGGTATTTCTTAAATGATTTGGTACATTAGGAATTTGAGATGCAACAGGTGAGCTTAATGAAATTACTTGATTTCTGTTAGAGCATATTAAGTTTTTTTGGGGTACTCAGTGAGGAAAGTTTTTGTTGATGGAGCTGGTGGAGGGAGGAGAGGGGAGAGGGCAATATCTATGGCTCTATCTTTGCTTTTCACTGTTGCATGAGTAGGTTATCAATTATCATATCAGCTAACAGGCAATTATCATTTGTAATGGTTACTAGCCCTAAAATTGAATACTGGTACACATCATTCATTCATCTATACGTTTTTAGTTTTATACCTTTCTTTCATTTCCTTCTATTTATCTTATTGTTCTGTGAGGGGGCGCACCCTAGTGGACACAATGGAACACAGCAATAGTAAACAACACAACAGTCAACTTTTCAGACATGACACGCGATTTATTTTAGATAGAAAAATACAGCACATATGATATGTATTCTTTTATATTCTTTTTGTGTCTCAACAATACCCAAACATAGCATGTTACAGTGGTACGACTGAATGTATCAATTTCAATAATTCGCCTAGTTCACAAATCTAACAGTCTAATTATAATGTCTAATTCCTAACTGTTCACCTGTTATGTATAATGGCTTAATTTAATGCACAAAAAGGTTTTGTGCAGAACAAATGAAAGTTACTCTTTCCAGTAAATTTGAGTCATCACAGGCTAAGAAACAAAACCAATATTGCCTTACATAAATTTGACCGACGTATTCCCTCAACAAAATGTTATAATTCAGGCTGATGCTACCTCATTTTCAAGATATTCAAATATAAATGTGTTTAAATATCCTGTGTTTTCCGATTTCAAACCTACCTAATGTGACAACAAGTTGCAGTGAACTGTTCTGGTTCACGTCGGGCTCGGCGCGCCGGGCCTCGGTCACGTGATCCGCGGCCTGCCTCCTGACGGTGATCAGCGCGCAGCGCGCAGACGTTGTCCCGACAAACGCCGTTACATTTGTAGTTTTGAATAAAAAACGCCTAACAGCCAGCAAACGCGTGTTTAGCTGCTAGCATCTACAAAAAACCATGTGTGTTTTGTAAATGACTTCGATATGATTTTTCTTTCGGGACTACGAGCCGATACGTTATCTTATAAGAAGTGATTCCGGTTCAGTGGGAAGGTTTGAACTGTTCTCTGAAAAGTGACCATTGTTGTAATCAGGTCGAGGCTGTTATCATTTCCACTTGCTGACTTTCTTAGTTTTTTACGGGTTTACAGCGGAAAAACAGCGAGAGCTTTTTAGAGTGTCATGAAAGAAATGTCAAGGTAAGTCGTGCATGTGACACATATTCCATTTCAAGACGTATTTGTTCGCGTTTAAGATAGTCCTGAAGAATAGGCTAAAAGCTAACGTTAGCCAACTGTCACAACAACCAAACAAGGCCCGCAGCCACCGCTTGTTGGCTAGCTCGCTTGTTTGTTGTTAGGCAACTATAGTGTAAATGTGTCGAACAAAATGAAGGGGTTTCGTTTGTGCTTTTTGATTTATAAGACACCAACTCTTAAGTAGGTCTAACAAGAAAGCGAGTTAAACCAATTCTTCCGTAGCGAGCAGCTAACGTTGGCTAACTTGCAAAATTAGCCAAATTGTTAGCGCTCTCAACATGTTTGTAGCCGCTCGGCTAACTTGCCTTCGCTGCCGGCTGAGGTTGAATAGTAGCACGTTTCAAACACGTTTCTCCAATGTTGATTTACTCGTTTCTCAGATTTAGAATTACACACAGCTGTGGAGATATTATTTAGCTTGATGTGTTAGTCATGTAAATGAAGCACATTGCTGTCAGAGTGCCTTGCTAAGCTGTGTTTACACATGGTTTCGCGGTAACAGAAAGGAGCGGAGCAGAAACTAGCAAAGACACATTTCGGCTGTGGCTGATGAATGTCTTGGCCTTAACATTATCTAAGACGGGGTTTTAGTATTTATAGCATGAGAAAATGAACGTAGTAACGTGAAGCGTGGTTGTGTTGTAGTTGTCATGTCATGTTTTGTTCCCATGTCGCCTTCCCTCGCAGCACCATGCCTGGTGGGCAGCAGCCTCAGAAACACTATGGTATCACCTCTGCCATCAGCCTTGCACCCCCACGAGAAATAGACCACCAGTACACCAAGAAGCTCTGTGATGCTATGAAACCTTTTGGGGTGTTTGAAGATGAAGAGGAGTTGAACCACAGGTGAGGAACAGCGAGTATATGTTTGTTAATCACGACACACTTATCAGGCATCTTGGCTACATAACTTTCATTGCAGCAGTCACCACTACTCTTCTTATGGGTTCACACAAAAACATATATACATGCAATATAATGTACGAGCACTTCAAAAGTGAAAGATTGTGAGCCTCACAAAGGGAGCATTCATTGCTGTTGTTGTCTAAATGTATATGTCTTGATCTTTTAAAGCATAGCTTGACGACAGCTAAATTTGTGAATGTGTGGCGTATTACTATTTTCATTCTCACTGTGCTCCTTGTGAAAGGAGTGGATTGTGAATGAAGCACATGCTAAAACTCCTGTCTCCTTTTTAGACTTGCAGTTCTTGGGAAGTTGAATAACTTTGTCAAAGAATGGATTGCAGAGATCAGTGAATTAAAGGTAGGTTCTGTTGTGTTGTTGATTGCCTTTTAAGTAAAAGATGTGATGATGCAATAGTTAGTCAACAATGATTACACTCATAGCTTTCTGTTATGCAGTAAAGAGGAAAAACATACTGACTTCTCTGTATATGCCTCTGTCCTCTACAGAACCTTCCACCATCAGCTATCAGCTGTGTTGGGGGCAAGATATTCACATTTGGGTCGTACCGACTTGGAGTGCACACAAAAGGTTTGACTAGTTCATGTTTATTATTGTTGCCTTTCATTCATTGCAGCCATGTGGTCAATCAAATCAGTATTTTATCGCCAGCACATGTAATGTGTTGTGACGTTTTAGTGACGTTCAAAAGGAGCAAAAAGAGATGGAGGTAACAGAACATTACTGCCTCACAGCACTCAACCCTTTCTGAGCAGGCATGCGTCATTGTTTTTGAAAAGCTTAGTTCACCCTGACCACAGTAAAGCAAAAGGCTGGCGTTGTCATGTTCCTCTGCTATTGAGCGTTTTTGAAAAGACTAGTTCTGGGGTCTGAAAGCTGGGTAAACACTAGCTTATGCTATAGACTGGAGGTATTGCTCTAGTCCTTGCCCTAAACAGCAAACAGAACAAGTCAGATGAAAAGTTAAAATTATTTGGAAAACATACACGTATGGCAGAAAAATACATGTTCTGCTTTTTACTATTTGTTGTGGAAACACAGTTCCTCTTTCAGTTTGTTTGTTTTTTTTTCTTCTATCAAACCATACAGTTTTCCATTAATTGTAATGAAGACATTCCAAGCTAATTTGCAAAATTGGTAATGGTGGTGATTGTGCTGTTGCATTTATTGACTGGTGTCAGTTATATAACCTCTGATCAGTTTTTTGTTATTTTCTTATTGCAACCCATTGCCCTTATGGCTAAATCAAATCTGAAAACTGCCCCAATAATTACTGCTAATTCCGCTGAACTTCAGGGGAGAGCAAACCATTGAAAAGTGGCTGAAGTTTCAGTTCACAAAATCCACAGAGCAACAAGTGTAGGCCAGTAAAGTTAGCCGAGTTGAAAACTACATGTTAAGTCCTGTATTTTGTTCTTGCTGGAGATGAATGAATTCAAGATGGTGCCACGGATGGCTGCCTCTGTGTTTTGGTGCGCATTGTTTTGTCTTGTTTTGTTTGTAAACTCGTTTTTTGCTGTGGTGCCCAGAGGTCTTTCACCGGAGAAGAACTCATGAGCAACAGGGGCACAACCCCATTGTTGCTCTTATCTTTGTTCATTCAGTGCAACGCAGGAATATTTCTTTCCAACATGGATTCCCTGTGTAAAAAACTAGAATGCTTTATTTCATCTTGCATTTGCTTTATGGAGATGTGGCTGTGTGGACCAATACCGGACTCTCTGCTGCTGGCAGGTTTCGAACTCCTCAGAGTGGAACGCCACATACAACTTTCCAGCAAATCCTAGGGCGGATAAATCTGTTTTAATACTAACAAACTATTGTAATGATGTGACAGTGATCCTGCAGCACTGCTGTCCTCACCTGGAGTCATTTGTCTTAAACTGTAAAGCTTTCTACTCACCTCATGAGTTTGTTTCATCCATACCGGTTGGGGTTTAGATCCCAATAGGGACTAACATGTAGGAGGCACAGTGTATGCTCACCAATCAGATACTATGTGTGGAGTGGACAAACCTGGGCTCTTTAGTTATTGTCCTTGACTATTTTAGTAAAGGTAACATTTGCCAAAAACTCCCCAAATACAGTTTCTTAAATGCCCAATCAGGGAGTAGAATATTTTGGATCCTTGTTACACTACAATCAACATGGCCTATATGCCACCCCCATGCTACACTGGGTCACGCTGACCATTTCATGTTCCACCTGATTCCCATATACAGGAAGAAATTCTAGATGTGTAAGCCTGCTGTGAGGGCATGAAAGAAATAGTAGGAATAGAAAGGAATAGTCAATCTATGGAGGATCTCTGGGTGTGCTTGGACTGTACTGACTGGGATGTTTTCAGGGCTGTTACCAACACTCTTGATTGCACGGAGGCTGTGACATCATACATCAGCTCCTGCAAGGACTGCTGTGTACCATTACGCACCAGGTTGAGTTATGACGAAGACAAACCCGGTTTCACAGCCAAACTCAGACTGTTAGGGTTGCAAAAGGAAGAGACATTTAGGAGGCAGGGCAGAGACAGGTGTGAAATGTCAAAGTACAGCTTTAGCAAGGTGATGAGGTCCTAAATTACTGTATTCTGAGAACCTCCACTAGTTCTCAACCAGCAACTGTGCTGTCTGTCTGGGGCCCATCCAGCCAACTACATTCCTAAAGCCACCATCTGACACCATCCCCCGTGGCTCTCTCTATCAGCTCCACCTCTCCAAGTACAGTATGGACACTGGTCCTCTCCACAACTTCCCACGATGTTAACGCGGCTCAATCTAAATCTGTTTCTCCATCCAACCTGAAGCACTGTGCTGATCAGCAGCCTCCTGTGTTCACAGGCACCTTGATCACCTCAGTGGATACATGCCATGTGCCAGTCTGTTTCTCAAAAACCACAGGACCACAGGAATTAATGACTTCAGACCCATCACCCTGACCTCTGCAGTGATTAAGTAATTTCAGCACCTTCTGCTATCATACCTCAAAACCATCACTGGCCCAGTTTTGGACCCGCTGCAGTTTGCCTACAGAGCCAACAGGTCTGTAGATGATGCTGTCAACATGGCTGGCATGGCATACAGCACCTGGTCTCCTCAGGAACCTATGCAAAGCTCCTATTTGTGGACTTCATCATCCCAGCTCTGCTGCAGTTCAAGCTCTCCCAGCATGTGCCTGATTCCACCTGCAGAAGGATCACTGACTTCCTGTCTGGCAGGAGGCAGCACATGAAGCTGGAGAAACATATCTCTGACTCTTGGACTATTGGCACCAACAAAGGATTAAAATGCTTAACATTTTATAGTCTGGGGCTGTCCAGGACCAGGATTTATCAGTTTGACAGTCATTGAAAACAGTAATCAAAAGTGGCTGCACGTCACTTTAGCTGGTCTACTTGTTTTACCTATTATGCCTTATCATATGAAATCTCTTTTGTTTTGAACTCAGCAAGTGTACTGTACTTGTTATTGAAGTCACAAATCATTTAACCTTCTGGGCAATACTGACGACAGTTACTGTTTTTTCCAGGAGCTGATATTGATGCTTTATGTGTTGCTCCACGCCATGTAGAGAGAACTGACTTTTTCCAGTCTTTCTTTGAGAAATTGAAACAGCACGAAGAGATCAAAGACCTGAGGGTAAGTCTGAAATCAATCAGTCTGTTCAATCAAAGTTTTTTTCAGTAAAGAAGGTGCAGGATGGTTGAATAGGTAGAGAATTAACAAAGCACTTCACCAGGATGAGTGATAAAGGAGTAACTCAGCAGATGAAAAATATCCAGGAGCATTGCCTATGGTGTTGTTACGTCTGTAGCAAAACGACGTTTATTTCCAAAGGTGTGTGTATTTATTAAAACCAGTACTCATGAAAACGTTTGTACAGCCTTTTCATTAGTTTGCTGTGACAATAAATTATATTTAATTAAAATAAAAAAAAAATGTTAGCATTAGCATTGAAGTGTTTACTTGTAGTAATAAAAAGTTAAATTCTTGTTCTTTCCCAAAATGCATAGTGGTGTTTTCAGTGGACTGACTGAGTGGACTTTTACTGGTTGATCAATGTTACTGAGAGTAACCCTGTGATTCTTAGATAATTTTAAGAGGAGGATGATAATTTAGTTTAATCTTGAAGCCCTGGTCTTCAAAGACATCCATAAGTGACTTGCATTCTACACTTTGCTCATGTTTTCATTGAAATCTGTTATCAGCTGTCTACAAACATTTGCAAAGCACTCTGGGTGACATTGTGAACAATGCTGGAAGCATTACTTTACATGTCTTTGGAGTATTTAAGTCTATTTGACCCCGATTTTGACCTCTTGTGTATTTGGTGTTAACTTCGGTCTTTCAGTCCATGATGGTTCTGTCCATGGTGTCAGTCAACCCTGTGTCTTATCCATGTCTCAAATTTTTGGGTAATATTGTCTCTTTTGATGCTTTTTCTAGGCGGTGGAGGACGCTTTTGTACCGGTGATAAAGTTCAAATTTGACGGAATAGAGGTACGTGACTGTGGGTTGCCTCCATATAGGGATATTACAAAATTTAATACACTCTTTTTGGAAATGACATAATAGACAAAGCTTGCATAAGTAATGTGTCTGTAGCTTTAGGCACTGGTAGGACTGTGATTCAAAAGGTTACTTACCTCCAGCTGTGACTGTCTACTGCAATAGCTGCAGAAATAATTATTGTTTTGATATCCATTCTAGATCAGACTTTAAGAAAATCAAGTACAGATTAAAACAGATTTCTCTGGTAGGAATTACGTGACACAGTTTGTAGTTCAGGTCCATTTAATTTCTACTACAGAGCAGGAAAGGTTTCATTTGAAACGATTTTGAGTATTTTTAGTGTGGTATTGCTTTTACTCAAGGTAAAGATCTGAGTACCTCCACCACTTAGAATAACACAAACTTAGATTGAACTTGTTAGAGCATATGTTTATTTCAGTACTGAAAAAGAGATTTATTTTTTTATAGGGCAGGGAGCTACCAGCAGTATGTCTTATAAATGTAACTGGCCTTTTAAATAAAAAATAAAATAGCTCTCCAATGCTTTGAAGTAAAAATAAATAGAACCAGTAACTAGCTCTGCTTTCTCATCGGAGCAGCTTCAGCCTCCCCATGTGTTCCTTTTGCCAATCTGTGGCACATTAGCCTTCATTGTTAATAGGCTGTAACCAATCAATGCTGTGGGCGGCACACTGAGCAAGACTACAGAATGGTGACTACATGCAGAGAGTGGTGACTACATCAGTGTCAAAGAAGTGCATTTTCAAATTAATTTAATCCTCAATCGGATATAAAAAGAAAATATTCTGATAATCATAAAAGTCCCAGGTTTATCACGGATCCCAGGATTATCAAAAATGCATCTTGTTGGGCTACGTTGTCCTTTATGTTTATGACTCTGAGAACGACCAAGTCAAGTTAATCTGAACACCATTGGTAGTTAGTGAACATGTGTAGTTTATCCTGTTTCATCCCTTGTTACTTTTCTGTCTCTCTGGGTAGATTGACCTGCTTTTTGCCAGACTGGCCTTACAGTCCATTCCAGACAACCTGGACCTGAGGGGAGACTCCATCCTGAGAAACTTGGATATTCGGTGCATCCGCAGCCTTAATGGTATGCTACATGACTTACAGGGTTACATACATACACTAGAGAACTTGATATTGACTTTAGGTCTGATGCTGTTGCTGGTTCTAGTTTTTAAAGGGATATTTAAGAAGTCCATTATAGATCTCATTTCTAAACACAGACAATTCTTAAGCGTTTTATTTCCTGGGCTGTATTATAAACAAATGCCCCCAAATGCAGCACTGCCACTGCCTCCTCCCTCAACCAATGGTAAAGCGAGTGAAGTAGATGAAAACCCCAGTGGTAGTGGTGAGACTCACCCCCCGGAACTCGTGCCCAAAAAGGTTCGCATTCGGTGGCGTGGAGGCATTTTGGATTCAAGGAAATCTCACTGTTCGATGTATATTATTATTTATTACAACTTCACTCAGAACAAACACAAACTCTAACATGAACATTGTGCTTTATATGAACACTGCACCTTACGCTGCTCAAGACAGCTGACAGCTCACTGAACCTTATACTGTTTTTTCAATCCTGCTGTATATTTAAGTATTTATTGCACCTCAAAGTCTGTTTACTGTGTTTTGAAATCTTCCGTGCTCTTTTAATCCTGTTGTGCTTTTTTTTTTTTTTTTTTTAAATTCTACTGTGTGTTTTTTAAAATTGCTCGTCAGTAGAAGTACTTTACCTTTTAACCTTAAACTGCATTTTTTTTCAAACGAAGTATGCTGGATATATGCGAATTTCCCCATGGGGATGAATAAAGTATCTACCTAACCTAACCTAACCCATATATGATAAGTTATCAGCCACATATCACTCTTTTTTTCTTTTTTCTTTTACTTTTGTCTTTATGCTCAACAGTAATAATAGCAAAAATCCTGCCAAAGAACCGTGATCTCAATTCTAAGCAAAAAAATCATGATTTACATTTTTGCCAGAATCGTGCAGCCCTAGTCCATTACTAGAATAAGTTTATAGTACAATACATTGTGGCAGCTATATAAATCTAAATACAGTACTTTCACAATGATTAAGGTTCTTGTGTTTTTTTTCCCTCCCAGGCTGTCGAGTGACTGATGAAATTTTGTACCTTGTGCCAAACAAAGAAAACTTCAGACTGACACTGAGAGCCATTAAACTGTGGGCAAAACGTAAGTGGACTCGAATCTTCTTTTAATGTTTTATGCATCTTTTTTTTTGGTTTTCTGCTTTTATTGTGTTTTATTAAATCCATGGGTCATATTCCATAGTATCCGTAGTAGTCGCAGTTTTAACAGCTAATATATCAAATATTTAAATGCTATAAAAGGACAATAGCAAATGTGTGTGCAGAATTAAACATTTACTTCCTACAAGTGTCCTCTCGGAGTTTAGTGTATACTGGTCAAACAGACACTCTACTCATCCTTTGAATTACACCAATATTTTACAGTCACTGACTGATGGTAATGTGTTCTCTGCCTGCAGGTCGTGGGATCTACTCCAACATGCTGGGGTTTCTGGGTGGAGTGTCATGGGCCATGCTGGTAGCCAGGACCTGCCAGCTCTATCCTAATGCTGTGGCTGCCACGCTGGTCCACAAGTTTTTCTTGGTGTTTTCCAAATGGTGAGAATTTACCTCTTGCACTTCTAACTTCATATATGTCCTGTTCCACTTGGTGGCAGTATTTCACAACCTTGTGCAATGCCAATTTAGTTTCAGTATTCACACTAGGCTTGGCCAGTATAAAGGTATTACAGTATACCAGGGTATTCAGAAGTCTTGTAGGTGTGGTTTTCAATATTGGCAGAAATACATGTGCACCTCTTTCTATTAAGCTGATAAGCAATGCATTGAGGTGAGGTATTATAGTGCACAACACACACCACAAGAGTTGAATCTCCGTTGTTGGAACAGGCTGCTGAGCTGAGAAAGATGGTGACTCCCAGTGGTGGGGATTCCATCAGTGTTGTTCATGAGGCTTTTACCAGGAGTTGTCTGCAGAGGACTTCTCCTCTCCAAATAGAATCAGTAATTAAATCTGATGGAAACATAATGCACGACAAACACAAAGAAGCCAGCTTCAAGTTTAAAGTCAGTGTCTCGCCAACACTCTTCGGCAGACACAGGACCAGTTGCCGCAAACATTAGCTCAGCTTGTTTTTCAGAAATAAGTAGACTAATTGTATAATAGACACTGCATTGTAGGCTAAGCAGTTCATACATGCAGTGACTTCTATCACCAGCAGCTCAGCTTGACTTTTTTTTCCCCCCCTGTGAAATGTCAGGAAGGTATGAAAACATAGATCCTGCCCAAGCCTATTTCACCCATTTTACTACATTTGTCATTTGAATCCTACAGGGAGTGGCCAAATCCTGTGCTATTGAAACAACCTGAGGACAGTAATCTGAATTTACCTGTGTGGGATCCTAGAGTGAGTATGACATCAATGTTCATCTCTAAATGTTTACAATGTTGGTTGCAGACACAGGAAACACTATCTGGACAGATAGAGTTAATCTGCTGCGTTGTCAAAAGTTTGTTGGTGTTTTAAAGATGGCTGAACAGATGGAGTATAGATATAGCTGGGAAATAAGGGAAAAGAATCACAACCCTATTCCAGCCAATTAGCAACAAGTGTCATTTATGCTCATGGACTCGACGACGGGATGGGGAGATGGGAGAAGTGAGAGGGCCTGTCAGTTCTGCCTGGTAACATGTAATCACATTGTGATGGAGGAGAAATGCCTGTATCGACAGTCTTTCTCAAGAATGACTCACTTCACCTTTAACTGTGTAAAAAGTTACTTTGCAAATTCATAAGGAAGTGACTGCGGGCAGAGTGGCGGAAGATGTCACATTTCTGCAAGTTTGTGTTCTGCTTGTTCAGCAGTTGTTTGATAAATTGATCATACAGTCTCCCTTTTGTTTCACATGAGCGTTGTTGTCATTGACTCCAGTAAAAAAAAGCATGTATTATTCCCTCCACTGGCTCTGGCTCTGCTCTGAACTTACACTGAACTAGCGACACTACGAGTTCCAGTGCCCTTAACCTCGCTCAGAAAGGGCTTCTCAGAGCAGCTTGGATTAAGGAAGACTTTTTGCATCGATGTCTTTTATCAGACAGCCTAAATCAATAAAATGCCTTTGCAATTGAATAGCATGGCAAATCTGACATTTGTGTTTAAATTGCATCAGTTTTTATGATGCTCCTGTGTGCCTTGCCTCTCTTCAGCTTCCCTGTGGACTCAACAGTGGACAACACTAGCTAACGTTAGCTTAGAAATGGAGTCCAGTAACAAATGATAAATAAAGTAACAAATAATTGCAAGCTTAAAGATCATGTATCCAACAGCTCTTTAAAATACAGTTAGTCATTTCCACTCTTAATTAGCACCAGTGGTAAGACAGCATTCTCACATGAGCCCCCTTTTTCATCCACAAAAGCTGGACAAGGTCATTGAAACAGATTTATTGATGGAGAATGTTTAATATACTAAACAAATTGGATTGTGGTTTGACTGATCTATCCACTAGTCTTAATACATGTTTGTTGTGTGTGTGTCGATGGTTGTCAAGCAGTTGTTATTGAAGGCTCAATGTGCACATGTAACATTTAATGAGACAACAAATTAAATTTTTAAAATTGTTGTAGCCCCAAGTTAGGTGATCCAGCTGCGAAGTCTTCATCGGTAACTGACAAATCACCTTCACATGATGTTCGAGAGGGAATCTTATTTCACGATATGTTTCTTGATTCTGGCTTCCTGGCATCACTGGAAAAATGCAAATGAGGGAAATAAGAAGACAGTAAAGTGAATCGGGATGTACCCTGTGGGGTGCGTGTCTGTAGTTTTGTGATGCCTTTCGGTGTGGGAGTGTGAAGTCACCCCACTCATCAGTTGGTTTGTGGAGTGAGCTGAAGAGTTGGTTGAGGCTCTCATTTCTGCAGCGAAACCAATTTTGTTCCCTGTTCTGTTTTTTTTTTTTTTTTTAGGTCAACCCATCTGACAGATACCACCTGATGCCCATCATCACGCCTGCCTATCCTCAGCAGAACTCCACGTACAACGTCTCCACATCAACACGCACCATCATGAGCGAGGAGTTCAAATATGGTATGACATACTGTACAAACAATACAAACAATACAAAAACATATATTTCTGTTTTTCTGGGTAACATAATTAATATGAATATAATGCATAAAGTTCATAGTCTGTGAGAATGAATGAATGTTGTTGAGCGTGACATGTTTTTCTCTCATGGTGTGTGGCATGAACAGGCCTCAGCGTCACAGACGAGATTCTTCAGGGAAAAGCAGAATGGTCCAAACTCTTTGAGCCACCCAACTTTTTCCAAAAGTACAAGTAGGTGTTGCCTTTGCCAAATTGTTATTAAACAAAGCCATATTAATAAAAAGCTGTAGGACTGCGTGTCTTTTATCTTCATTGCCATGTGCAAGTTCTTCCCCCACCTGTCTGATTTTCTGTTCTGTGCTGCAGGCATTACATCGTTCTGACTGCCAGTGCATCCACAGAAGAGAACCACTTAGAATGGTGAGTGTCGAAGGACTGGCTTCCCCTCATCTGTCATTATGTTTAAATTGCATTTGTACCTTTCAGCTGATGCACCATTTCTTTTTTGTGTGTGAATTTCTTTCACTCAAGAAGAACTCATGCAGCCAGGAAACTGTGCTGTGTTACTGTGAAGTTAACTTATATTACTCGCACCTCTGTGAATACATTCTAATATTTTTCCCCAGGATCGGTTTGGTGGAGTCAAAGATCCGTGTTCTGGTGGGAAACCTGGAGAGGAATGAGTACATAACCCTGGCTCATGTCAATCCTCAGTCCTTCCCTGGTTCCAAAGAGAACCGCAACGAGTGAGTCCAGTTCTACCCATACATACAAACAGCTCAGCAAGAAAGTTCTGGATGAGTAAAAGCAAACTGTGCTAATCATTAATCAAACCTTTTCTTCAACTTGCTCTAGCTTCAACATGAGCTGACTTTTATTTTCATTTTGCTGCTTGTGTGTTTCGTAACAGGAACGACTTTGTGTCCATGTGGTTCATTGGCATCATTTTCAAAAAAGTGGAGAATGCAGAGAGTGTGAACATTGACCTGACGTACGACATCCAATCCTTCACAGACACTGGTAGGTCCCGCAATATACCTCTCTGTTGGAGGTTATGGAACAGCTGAGTAAAACATTAACCCTTATACTATACTCTGCAAGTGTATAGAATGACTATACCGTGGGCTAATTAGTGTAACTAGAACATAGCGCCCTTTCCAGTGTTTGCTGCCGTCAGCCATGGTTCTGGTGGTAAACAGAAGCGTCTCTTCTCCATAGACTGTATAAAATATGGACGTAGTGTCCGTGACGTCACCCATAGGTTTCTGAAGAGCAAAAATGAAGCAAATCGTAGTGCGTAGCCATCTTGGTAGCCTACCTCCAGTTACTCCAAATATGGACAAAGAGGTGGAGCGAGGGTGGAGCTGAGGCGGGTCGAATGAACGCTATTGGCTGAAAAAAGCCGCTTTATTCGAAATAATCAAACTAGCTACGGCTAACCAGCTAGGTTAAATGCTAAATATCGTTGCTAGCCGGCTAACCCCACAACAATCTCTTTCCCAAACTCAGTGACTAGAATTAGCCGGGGTGACGCCCTTTAGACCGTCAGTGGCTAGTTGTCAATCAAAGTGGCGCCACTTAGATTGACAGCTATGAATTGTGCATAATGATGTATGCTGTATATTTTAAACGAACGTCTTATAAAAAAATTCGCCCCCCCCAGAGTTGTCATGGAGTAGAAAAACAGCTTATGAGACTAGAGCCATGTTTTGAACCAGGCTGTAAATATGTTTTTTTCTGTCGTAAAATCGGACATTTAACATCTGTTGAGCAAGGTTGAGCGTTCACGCATCAACACCATGGCCAGCAGTCACTTGGACTATGAACAACCATGTTTATTCATTCATGCCAGTAATCAATGAACCCTTACTATGACATATTCTCTGCAGTGTACCGACAAGCCAACAACATCAACATGCTGAAGGATGGGATGAAGATTGAAGCAACACATGTAAAGAAGAAACAGCTCCATCAGTACCTTCCTCCTGAACTGGTGCAGAAGAAGAAGAGGGTGAGATGTCTTCCTGTGCATATTGGAACAAAGCCTTTTTAAACCTACCGTGTTTATCGTTCTAATATTCTTCCTCTTTGTCTGTCGTGTGTCTGTTTTTTGCAGAGCATAGCTGAGTTGAACCGTAGCTCAAACGGGGGGAGCTCTAAGCGGATTTCTCTGGACACAAGTCATCTAGACAGCTCCAGAGACACAGACTCAGGGACTCCGTTTAGCTCCCCAACCAGCAAACCCTCGAAGCCTGCATCAGACACAGACGACAGGTTTGATACACCTCTACACTTCTACTGCTGTTATATTCATTTTTTATGTTTCTACCTGATACATTTTTGTGTTGTAATTGTCAAGTGTATTTTGTATCCCCAAATGTTTTATTCTAACACATATCATATTATTCTTCACGATGTGTTATTACCACTTGCACCGACCAGGCCCAAATCCACAATCTGATGCTGAGTGAATGTTTTCTGTTCTCTGTATTTTGCAGTGTCAGCCCTCCCAAGCAACTTTTTGCGGAGGGCTCTCCAGCACCCAGCGCGGCACCAGCTGCTCAAGACCAGGGCATGTCCATCCCTGTCATTGGCACAAGTGAGTAATTCTTCCAGTAACTATTACACCAACACCATGGATGAGTAGATAAAGTCCACCACACATATATATTACACACACGCAAACATTTGGGCTCCCCTCTTCAGAATGTCTGTTGCTGTGAATATTCAGGTGAATGGACGGTGAATTAAAGATGAGACATTCTTTTCAGACCTAGAGTAGCCTCTTAAAGCTCCGTCCTGTTCATCATCATTGTTAGAAGTGATGCAAACTTTATAAATACTCTGACTCCTCAAACCTTGCTCCAATAATAAGCAGTCATAGGCTCCTCTAAGCAACTGTCTAGCACTCTGAAAATTAAAATAATTAGTGCCCATAAAGCAGGAGAAGGTAATACGAAGATGGCAAAAGATTTCAAGAAGCTGTTTCTTCAATTTATAATGTAATTAAGAAAATTGCAGTTAACAGGAGTGGTGGAAGTCTAGTTGATGTCTTGAACACTTGAACACCAAGAAATGTCGTAGAAAGGCAAATCAAAACCCCATTTAACTGCAAAAGACCTTCAGGAAGATTTTACAGACTACGTAGTGGTGCAGGACTGTGCAGAAAAAAACACACAAATATGACCTTCATGTAAGAGTCATCAGAAGAAAACCTTTCCTGCCTCCTCAACACAAAATTCAACATCAGAAGTTTTCAAAGGAACATCTGAACAAGCCTGATGCACTTTGGAAACAAGTCCCCTGTGCCGATGAAATTACAATTGAGCTTTTTGGCTGCATAGAACAAAGGTATGTTTGGAGAAAAAAGGGTGCAGAAGTTCATGAACACCCCTGCAGCTGCTGAAAATGGCAGGAGATCGATCATGCTTTGGGCTTGTGCTGCAGCCCGGGGCACAGGGAGCGTTTCACTAGTAGAGGAAGAATGGATTCAGTTAAATACCAGCAGATCTGAGAAACAATCACACTGTCCATAAAAAAGATGATTGCTTCTACAACAGGACAATAATTCCTAACACACTTCAATATCCACAATGGACTACCTGAAGGTTTTGCTCTGGCCCCCACAGTCCCTTGACCTAAATATCATCAAAAACCTGTCAGTCGACCTCAAATGGGCAGTGCATGCAAGACAGCCCATGATTCTCACAGAACTAGAGGCCTTTTGCACGGAAAAATGGGCAAACCTGCCCAAACAAGAACTGAAAGACTCTTAACTGGCGACAAAAAGTGTGTTCCAACTGTGATACTTCCCAGAGGGGGTGTTAGTTAGTATTGAAAATGCCGAGTAGCCAAGCTTTTGCTTCAGGCCCATTTCCTATTTTGCTCCTTTAAAATGGTGATCTTGCTTATAATAAGAATAATAATAAAGAAATGTGTTATCTTTAACTTAATGATTTAATCACATCCACTTTTACTCACTTAACTTTTCACAATAACAGACATTTTTAACCGGGTTGCCCAAGCTTTTGGATGTCGCTGTATCTATATATACACCAACATCTTCAAATCTAAAGAACAATATTAATTAACGAAAGGCATGTTGATATTGAAAGTGTTGAAAACTTGCAGATGTGGATAAAACATCTTGATCTAATTTCTTCATGTCTGTCTTCTCATTCTGAAGAGCCTTCAGTTAAAGCCAAGCCTCCTTCTCCACCGGCCAGCAGCTCCATCACTCCAGTGCTGAGTGGGGATGTGGTGCCCAACGCTGCCAGCAGCCCCAGAGAGGACCCCAATGGCCTGGAGGACTCTGTCAATGGAGCTCCTGCCAAGAGACCACACTCACCCACAGAAGAGGACCTGGCCAAGAGGCACAAAGACACAGAGGTCAGTTCCCATGTCAGGCAGGAGTTACAGTATGTGTGTGTTTTGTGTATATATATATATATATCATAGTAGAAGTTGTGACACTGTACCGTGTTTGCTGTAGGTGGTGTCCAATGACGACTCTGCATTTAAGGAGCCATATCCACCATCCTCCGACTGCTACGCACACGGAGAGGGACCCAATATTGTAGGTGTTATTTTCTCCGTCTGCTTCATTTAACTGTGTAAAGCCAGACAAAACGTAATTAGTGATTTCACATTTTGTCTCTTCACCATTAGACTCCCCTTTCTGGATCAAAGGCTAAGCCCATTCCAACCATTGATACCTCAAGAACACAGGTAAGGCCTTCATTGCAAACCATTAGTTCTATTTTACACCTGTATGGTTTGATTTTAATTAATGCTGGGTAATTACTGGCTCTGTGTGGTGGACTTGTTTTGTCAAATCAATTAACTTACTTTCAAATCAAGTTAGCATGATGATCTATAACATCACTCTTTCCTACTTCAGAGACTTCCCAGCATGGAGCTGCCAGATGCCTCCTCGCCTCTCCCAGCCAGCAACAGTTGTCGTGTCGTGAAAAATTCCATTAAACTGGCTCTCAATCGCCACAAGTGAGCTTCAACTACTTTCCCAGCACCATCACAGCAAGCTGTCGGTGTCGTTTGATTTTTTCTAATGTTTTAACTGTGTATGTCTTGGCTTATCTGTTTCTGTTTCATGTAGCATCACACCTCCCAAGCCCCCAGTGTTTGAGGGCAGCCTTGCCACTGACACGCCTCCTGCCAGTGAAGAAAAGGGCATGTCCATTCCTGTCATTGGCTCAAGTGAGTATCTATTTTTCAATCAATTGTCAATCATCACTTGTGGTAATTCATCACTAACTTGTTTTTTGTCCAGTGTTAATGTTGTTAAGGAACACGAAAGGAAGGTGAAAGATGGACCAACAGTGTAATGACTGATGGTTAAAACAGTATCTCCCACCACCGAAAACTTCTTTTCTTTAAATCTTCTCTTTCAATTTAGCTGACTTAGCTGTTTGACCTGTTGCTCATCACATCACCACAATCACATCTGTAACCGTGGTAACTATACACAACAAAAATGGCAACAGAATTAGAAATGCCCAACAAAAGTTTGACAGAAATTTAGTTGTCAAAATCTAGACTCCAACGTTTTTACAAAAATCAGTTGGCTAAACAAAGGTGTTTTTTTTAATGCTAAAACTAAATGGAAATCAGGTGTCTAAATGTTTTTGTCCTTCTCTTTCTCTGCAGAACATGTGGCATCAAAACACACGCCGCCCCCCGTCGGCAGCTCCATCCCCACATTAGTGAGCCGAGGAGCTGACCCACTGAACGGAGCGGCCTCCAAGAGACCCCACTCCCCCTCTCTGGAGGAGCAGGCCAAGAGGCTGAAAGAAACGGAGAAGGCCAGAATCCACATAGCTTGAACACACGACTATAGACTGGATTCATACACACACAGAGGTGGGGCTTTACAGTTAAGTCGAACACCGAGAAGATGACTTCACACAGGGACGGGGAGTGTGAAGCAGCAGGACAGACACCTCACCTCAAATCTTCAGAGATTATAGATTTGCCAGTGGTTAGGTGATTGGGTCAAACCAGATGTTGTCAGCTCCCTCTGCCTCGCTCACAGCCAGAGGACATTTAACAGCAGTCACGGTGAAATCTGAAGTGAGAACTAAAGCGACAGTTTTTTTACTTGTCTTCTCCCTTAGTGTTTAAAAAATGTACACAGTACAGACGGAAAATGTGCTTTCGTTTCATTTTCCTTTTTTCCAGTCAACATGTTTTAAAACAGCCCAGAACATTTATCTACGCTTGCTACACACACTTTCGGTGTATGCTGATTTTTTTTGTTTCTTTTCTTTTCTCCCAAACAGAAAACTGTACAGTAAATGTTGATGTACATAACTTTTTTGTCTTAAAAAAAAAGCAAAAGATCACTGTTAAGTCTTTTGACCATTCTATTGTAGTTTTATCTAAAAAGAAAAAAAAAGTTTAAAAAATTGTAATTTTTTTGTTTTTCTCTATTGCTTGTCCAAAAAAATTGTCTCCAGCCCTGGATATTTTTTGTAAACACTGTATAGGTTTGGATACAGTTGCCAGGGGGGCTTTACTGAGGGTTTGCTTGGATATGATGGAAATCACAACCGCCACTCTTTGGACCATCATGACCACCCAAAGAGGATTCCAGGTTAGTATTGGACTTGCAGTGTGTTGCTGATCATAGACGCCCAGTGACATCAGTGCTTCTCAGGTGCCGGTAAGAGCAAAAAAAACACCCCCCTTACAACAACAGGGAACATTTTCTGGAAGTGATGAAATGGGTCTGAAGCTTTTCAGTTATTGTTTAGCTCTTGGAAGGGTTAGTGAAGGACATCAGAGGAACCATATCAAAGTGCTTTGTAATCCATCTGTTCCGTGTAGCTTCAGTGTCAGTGTCACGCCTGTTGTTCGTCTTGGATTAAAAGAAATGGTAGAGTTTCCCGCCTTACTGTTCATGGTGTGTTTAAGTCCTAGATGTCAGGTGTGGTTGACACAAAGACGTGGACAGTTCAGACAGTCACAAGACCGTGTGAATATCAGTTTTGTGTACGGACCTAAAATTAGCCTCTAGTTCATCAGGAAGACTAAACAACAAAAAAAATAATGTTGGACATTGCTTGACCCCCCCACCCCCACTAGTTCAGCGTGGTCTGTTGATGAAGCCAGATCCTGGTTGTTTTTGTGTCCATGTCCATGAAAGGGTTTGTGGTCCTTAGTGGAAATTATGGTTCGAAGCTTTTTGACAAGTTGTGCTGGTTTGTGTGTGTGTGTGCATGCGTATATGGTTGACTGTGTGTGAGCATGCAGTGCATAGATGGTTGTTAATGTGTTGGAGAGAGACAGAATTCCCTTCATTTTGGGTGTTAACCCTCTGCGCCTCCTGTGGAGGTTCTTAAAAGGCATCTCCTGGGGCCACGGGTGGGGGAGGGGGGTCAGGAGACAACTTTTTTTCCTGCCTTGGGCCCCGACCCTCCATCCTTATGGTCTGAAGCTGAGTGACTTTGTGTTTGATTTCAGCACAGAAGATATATGTATACAACAAAGTATAAAGTGATGCTGCCGAGGCACCCTCTTCTTCGGAACATAGAGAGTTGGGACGCAGGCTTTTTTTCCAGCATCAGTTTCCCCAACTAAATGTACAGAGAACAGTTTTTTCAAAAAGCATAATCGTCATTATTGGGGGTTTTCTTATCACTTTATTTATATTTGCATATTTGTACCATGTGATCTTTTTTTTAATAGCATTCATAGCAGGTAGGTCTCTTTTGAATGAAATCTGCACCACTCTGTTTCAGACAACTCATGTTTTGCTGTTTGGAAACATTTAACAAAACAGGTCATTTAGATGTTTGTTTCTAAAATGTATTGAAAGGGTATTTTTGTATGTGTTTATCACTTCCTTTAAATGAATCTGTACACCCATTAAACCCCTAAAAACTACACTTGTGTCTGTTATTTGTTACATACTTTTTAGCATTTTGCACATTTGCAGTGATGCCACATGGCAGGCTGTGCTGGCAGTAATAGAAATGTCAATGGAAAAGTCTTAATTTCTCAAAGTGTCATCTCACCTAAATGGCAAATTGCATATCATTAATGAGAACTGAAAGATGACTTTTAAGAACAAAAAGGTTTTTTAAACCATTATTCCGCAGCTCTCACCATAGTTTCCACAGAGTAAATTTTTTTTTTTTTAGTTCAATTTTTGTTTTGTGTAGCACTTTTCATTTTAACTAAACAATAGTTCCCAAGAAAAAAAAATTAAATTAAATGTACATATATTATCATCTAAAAATAGAATCCAATATACAAAATAGTTTTCATGGTTGTTTCAAAGGTCAAGAATAAACTTTACATCTTGACTTACTTTCAAGGCCAACATGGCTGAGGCAATGTTGAACCACATCAGACTACACATATATAAATATCTACAAATCCATGACTGCTAAACAAACTCCACCCGAGCTAAGAATGACTGTGTGATGCAACTAAAACCCCAGAGCAGCTTCCTAATGGATGGAGTGTTTTGTCATTAACTGTTACTAAGGTGAAGAATTACCCTTTCTCAAAATGAGAATTTTAAGTATGATGAATCCTGGAGTTGTGGTTTCATTGAGACTGGCTCATTATTAGAGGTATCAAGAAACTTAATCTGATGAGACTTTAACTGTATCGTCACATAGGATACAGCCATACAGCCTGTTCGTGTTGACGCATGCATAAGGCAGTTGCTGGTTTCACCTTATTTTATATGAGCAGGGTCATAGCTGGAGTCACAGAGCTAAACATTTGTTTTTATGACAAACTAATAATATGATCATTTAACACTTCCAGCTAAAATACTAAATTCACTTGAAGAAAATATAAAAATATAAATTTGTATTTTTAAAAAAATACTCAATTGTCTATTACACGTTCTGGAATATGATTATGTGACGACTGAACACTTGTTTCCACCTTAAAGGCAGAATGAGTAGGATTGCAGTTTGAAAACACAACATTCAAAGTTGGCCCTTCCTCTCTGACTCAACTGCTCCTCTTGGATGCTGCCTATGATCTGTTTTTAGGGTCCCGCTCTCAAACCCTGCGCACCGTTATTGGCTGCGGGCTACACAGCTTAAAGGTTAGGCTGTGGGTGTGTAAAAGGTTAGGCTGTTTTTTCTTGTAGGGAACAGGGGGGAAGATGAGGATTGGGTTTATCAGCACCTAATGTCAATGATCTGTATTGTAAACATCACACAGAGTAGCATCATATCCCTCTGCTTTGCCAGTGAATTCACTACTTTGAATCTGTATGAAACATGTTTTTTAAATAAAGTTGTTTTCGATGCAATTTGTGTCACACTTAATATTAGAAGAAGGCACAAAATGAAAAAAAGCCTAGAGCTCTAATAAACTCATTCCTCACTTAAGCATCTTCAGCTCTGGTCTGTCAACCTGCCAATCGCCATTTGGAACAAGAAAGGGCTCAGAGCCGATCCTTGATGTAGTCCCACCTCCACCAAATCAGACAGATAAACAATTATCTGAAAAGCATTTCACACAAGAAGCATTTTAAGAAGAAATAGTAACTTATAATAATAATAAGAAGAAGAAGATTCTGTGCAAAAGGCCCATATTAGAGCCAACTTCTGACCATCAGCACCTCCACCTGCTTTTAACCTGATGGACCAATGTCTGTCACCCTGTGTCACCGGTCACATGCACACACCCATCAGTGACTGCATGGAGTGTGCTTGACCAGTGAGCAGTGTGGCAGAAAGATAATCCTGTGATTCTGTCTTGTTTTAAATGACAGGGAAAGAAAGGAAAAAGCTCTCGGATGGGAGTTGGTGAGAGGTTGGTCCGGATGTCATGAAGCCGGACAAACGTCTGTAAAAACATTAGACTTAGACTTTCTTTATTGTCTGTCAATAATGTCAGTCGGTGTAAATATAAAAATATGTAAAAAAGAGATATAAATATATACTATATATAAATATGGTGCTATGAGCTATGTATAGACATATGTAAATGAACAAGAGTTATATACAGGTTATTGCACAGAGCAAGTAGCAGCAAGTTGAATTATTGCACTAAGTAGTTGTATTGAATGTAAAAGTGAATATAGATATCTAGCATAATATACAGAAAATAAATATACAGAAAATATTGCACATAACAGAAACAGTTGAGAAATGGTGAGTGAGTAAGTTGAGATTGCAGGTTTAATTTAAATACTGAAATTAAGAAGTAATTGTCTGTAAACCCAAGAGTATTGACCATAACAGAGTATTTTCCTTTGACCATGTGGTGTGCTGAGTTGGGTAGATGAAGGAGGGGGGGGGTTCATGTAAGTGGGGTGTTGTTGTATGAATGTTGTGTTGAGTGGATTTATGTGTTAAAAAAAAACATTTAGCCCAAAATTGTCCCAGTTTTCATCGCAATTGAAATAATACTTATAATATTTGTTTTTAGTGTTTGTATAGACATTTATCATGTTCTGATATGGTCACCCTGCTTACAGAAGCTGACTCAGTGAGACAAATCAATTATAACTAAAATAATAATCATAATGTCTACACGCTGCCTCACACTTCTAGTGAGTCATACATTTTGATTGACAGGGATTATTTTGCCTGAGTCAATACATTGTTGTTGAAACGCTTACTGATTCTCCCTTTAAATACACAGCTAGCTTATTAGCTTAGCAACCTGGAAATGGGGAAGCATCTGGTACAGCTTGGTCTAAAGGTCGAAAGAGTCAACAGCAGCTCTCATGCTCACTAATTAAAACCTTGTCATGCCTCGACTGTGTAAAAACTACAAATAGCTGTTTTATAGGGGGGGTCACGGTCAGGACTATTTCTTGGCTGGAAGCAATGACCTCGCGCCCATAAAAAGGTTGTCATTTATAAACTCAGGTTTTAGTGCAGGTTAACCATGTTGATTAATGAGCTTTAGAGGTGCTGTAGGCTAACTGATGCTAAGCTAACCAGCTGGAGTGCATTTCCCAAAATGTCAAACAATTCCCCTCAGCATGGATTAGCTCTGTGACTTGAATGCAATGTTAGTGCACGTGAGGCTCAAACTAGCTTGACAAGATGATCCTAACTGTCAATGTTAGCTGACGTCAGACACCATGTATGAGGTGAGTGATGCTACTTCCATGCTTCACAGTGAGAATACATGGAGACATGCAGAGGGTTAGCACTCCGGCTAACAGTTGCACATTGACCCATTAGACTGCTTTACTTTATCATTAGCCATTAGCTCTTATTCTTTCTCACGGCTTGCTCCACACTGAAGCTGCTGTCATGTTCCCATGCCTTCCGCTCGGCCAGCCTCTGCTCTCTCCGGCAGCAGTGTGGAGGGAGTGGATCCTCCCCGCTGTGAGTCATGCAGCCTCTCATTGGTCCGTTCGGAGGAGGTGGGCGGTGACAGAGGGGAATTCCCCCCTGTGCCTCTTCTAACAAATATTACTTTTGGTGTCTGCTGTCACTCATTCAGCTCGGGGTTCTCCAGGAGACAATAAGCTGTGATAAGGCTGAGAGTGAGTGTGTGTGTGTGTGTGCACCATGGATGGTGAGTAGCAACAGCTTTATTTACTTTATTATAGGAGAGGTAACATGTAGAATGGGAGGTTCAGATAGATACTGATAACCAGTGATGTTTAGAAGCATGTGTTAACTCATGTCTACCTGTTTATTTATATGAACATCTTGAGCCTAAATGTACAATAAGTACCTCTTAAGTGAAAAACTATTTGGCTCCATTTATTCTAAGTCTGACAGCCATAGTGAGACTTCCTCCTTGTTGCAGTGATTGACAGTGTTTTTAGACTCACTGCCAGTGTAGGACAGCTTTTAGCAGAACTGAATGAGCTCACGGAACCATACAAACCGGTCTGAGTGAAATACTACTCACTGTTGTCTTATATGTAATTTGCAATGTATGTTCCCCTGATTTCCTCCTTTATGTCACATCTTTGTCCTCAGTTCTTATGCCCTCCATGCTAGGGGACGATCCACACCTGAGTGAGTACATTTTAATGTCTCTTGTGTCAAAATGTAGCCGCCTGTCTCCACCAGTCAAAACCTATAACACTCTAAATGCATTGCAGTGTCTTTCACTTCCTCATTTTGTTTTATTGGTAAGCAGAGCTTTTTTCAAACCTGTGGTGTGAGTACGTGAGAAGCAGAGCCTCATGTGATCACCATCTTTATAGTTTGTGGTGTATGAGTTTATTTATTGTTTATAAATGTGTGTGTGAGTGTGAGCTACATCAGCTGTGACTTTAGTGAGTGGAGCTGAAGTAGCTGCATGATGAGGAAGGCAGGTCGAGGCCGAGCCACTTGTGTGACAAACATACATTTGTTAATTATGTCAGAAATGTGACAGGACTTGTTTCATACTGGCCTGAGTAAACAGCTGGTGTT
Organism: Centropyge bicolor; assembly: GCA_037975185.1. Lineage (NCBI taxonomy): Eukaryota > Metazoa > Chordata > Actinopteri > Pomacanthidae > Centropyge > Centropyge bicolor. The sequence goes on along the minus strand of JBBMOC010000057.1, from coordinate 2,706,883 downwards.
TGACACTCGGCTGTCATGTCAGCAAAAGCGCGTTTTAGTGTTGGTAAATCAGTGGAAATACTGTGTACCAAAAGCAGACACTTCCCGGATCAGTTTTAGTTCCTCTCTCAAACAGGCATCATGTGGGGCAGGTTTTCGCTTCATGCAAACGGCTCAAAGTAGCGCCGACAAACTCATGTATGCTTTGTTTTGAATGGCAGAGGTTTGCTTTGTAGTAAGTGCAGATTTGATGATTTGCAATTTTAAAAAATGGTTGTGCATCTAATTAGCTTCAATTTGATGCTGAAAGATTTGAGATATCTCAGTTCTATGTAAACTTCATGCATGTATAACCACACACACGTAGCCTAGAGAAAATCACTGAACCGCTGCTTATTGCTTTATTGAACCAGACAGGGTCCATTTCAGATTGAGCAGTGAACATTGGATGCAGAAGTAAAACAGAAAGACTCAGATGAGCTCATCAGTTATACACTAATACTCAGGTGCATTTCATTACACAGGGATTTTGGCAGCATCATCCCTTGTTGTTGAAAACAGAAGCAAGAAATACAGAAAAGTGGTGAAAAAAGAGCATCCATCAGTGCCTGTTTCCTGAGCATGTCAAACCCATATTGACCCCCCCTCCTTTGTATAGTCGAAGGGTGTACAGTCAGTCACCATTTCTGCAAAGCTTAGATAGTTAACTGTGTCTGTGGAAAGGTTCATAGGAGGGAGGATTCTCTGATTCAGGATTTGCTATTTGTTCAAGGCATATCTCCAAAATGCAAATAGAGAAACAAAATGTCAACTTCAAAACACTGGCTTTTTCAAAAAGCTGCGTAAAACACCTCTTTTGCCCAGTTTTAACCTAAATGTTTGATCTGCAAATTCACTGCTTCCTGCGTCATTAAATGTCAACATGGTGACTGACTGAGTTTACATTAGCTTGACCTATGTTTCCTGTGTGATCCTGTAACATCTGTCACTCCAGCCAAAGCAAGCAAAATGACCAAAACCTGTTCAGCAGCCACTTTTAAAAAGCTAAAAGAGCAAGTATTCATGGTTTGGTATTCTGAATCTTTGAATCTCAGTTGAAATAAAATAGGTTTTGTTTGTGAACTCACTCCAAACAGACAAAACGAAAAGCTCGAAAAGCTCTTATTTGTGTACCAATGTAACTTGGCTCTGCGTTGTCATCCCTTTATTGACTGTTCCCATCATGTGCCTTTCCAGTGGCTGAACCAGAGATCCAGATCTTCGAGCAGCCCAAGCAGAGGGGCATGCGCTTCAGGTACAAGTGTGAGGGTCGCTCGGCCGGCAGCATCCCCGGCGAGAACAGCTCCGACAACAACAGGACCTACCCCAGCCTGCAGGTCAGTGAGCACCACTTTAATCCATAGACTGTATAAAAGATGGACGTAGTGTTCGTGACGTCACCCATAGGTTTCTGAAGAGCAAAAATGAAGCAAATCGTAGTGCGTAGCCATCTTGGTAGCCTACCTCCAGTTACTCCAAATATGGACAAAGAGGTGGAGCGAGGGCGGAGCTGAGGCGGGTCGAATGAACGCTATTGGCTGAAAAAAGCTGCTTTATTCGAAATAATCAAACTAGCTATGGCTAACCAGCTAGGTTAAATGCTAAATATCGTTGCTAGCCGGCTAACCCCACGACCATCTCTTTCCCAAACTCAGTGACTAGAATTAGCCGGGGTGACGCCCTTTAGACCGTCAGTGGCTAGCTGTCAATCAAAGTGGCGCCACTTAGATTGACAGCTATGAATTGTGCATAATGATGTATGCTGTATATTTTAAATGAACGCCTTATAAAAAAATTCGCCCCCCCCCAGAGTTGTCATGGAGTAGAAAAACAGCTTATGAGACTAGAGCCATGTTTTGAACCAGGCTGTAAATATGTTTTTTTCTGTCGTAAAATCGGACATTTTAACATGAGCTCTAATGTAATTGACTCCCTTCTGCAGCCTGCTCTAGTGGTTATTGGAGGAACTGCAGCATTTTTGCACTTCCGCATTGGCTTCATTTTTCAGCGGCGGAGGTTGCCACTTGCTTTAATCTCGTCATCCACAAAGTTTAATTGCACATTAACACACCTANTTCCCCTCTCTTCTGCTCACTTCTGCTGTGAAACTCAGCTGCTTCCTGCGTCAGGGGGAGATATGCCCCCCCGCCGCCCTGCTCGTACTCCCCTCACCCCTCACACACGTATAAACCCCCTGACCTCACCTGGCTTCCTGCATGCGAGATGTTGCTCTCACTATTAGTGTAGTCGAATGGGGAATACCTGAGGTCAACAACATCACAGACTCAATGAGGTCACTGTCTATCTGCAGACAGCTCACAATACCTGTACTAGTGATGACGCAGAGCTGAATACGTTGAGCATGCGTGTGTGACGTAGTAATATGTTTCTGTATTACTCTCGATTTCACTGCGTGTGTGTGTGTGTGTGTGTGTGTGTGTGTGTGGTGTGTTCGTCACTGCTTCCTCGTTCAAGAAATCTGCTCCTCTCAACAATTTATGTACGCATAATTTGTTGTTAGACATTCAATTTTCAGTCAATAGGTTTGGTTTGGTCTGTCGCTAGTGTAGCTGTTATCATTGAAGCAACAAGGAATCAGTTGGACTTTGGATCCCAACGCTTTTTGAAACTCCGATCATCACTAGTTGATTCATTGTTTTATCTCAGAATAATAGACAAATGAGATCATGGAGGAGAGTAATGAGGAGTAATATGAAGATGTATAATAAGAAGATGTCACCACTTGTCCTTCCTCTGTTTGCCTTTGCTTTACTGAAGAGGATTTTTCCATCTGCCACTTACTCTTAGAATTATTTGCCACTGCAAAAACACGTAAGCTACGTTTCTATCCAAGCCACCTTCTATGAGTTCTGTGCCTTCAATCAGTTCCCCTACATGCTGTAAACTGATGACACAGATTTTAACATGTTAAACTCATAGACTGTATAAAATATGGACGTAGTGTCCGTGACGTCACCCATAGGTTTCTGAAGAGCAAAAGCAAATCGTAGTGCGTAGCCATCTTGGTAGCCTACCTCCGGTTACTCCAAATATGGACAAAGAGGTGGAGCGAGGGCGGAGCTGAGGCGGGTCCTATGGGCCGGCTGAATGAACGCTATTGGCTGAAAAAAGCCACTTTATTTGAAATAATCAAACTAGCTACGGCTAACCAGCTAGGTTACATGCTAAATATTGTTGCTAGCCGGCTAACCCCACGACGATCTCTTTCCCAAACTCAGTGACTAGAATTAGCCGGGGTGACGCCCTTTAGACCGTCAGTGGCTAGTTGTCAATCAAAGCGACGCCACTTAGATTGACAGCTATGAATTATGCATAATGATGTATGCTGTATATTTTAAACGAACGCCTTATAAAAAAATCCCCCCGCCCCCAGAGTTGTCATGGAGTAGAAAAACAGCTTATGAGACTAGAGCCATGTTTTGAACCAGGCTGTAAATATGTTTTTTTCTGTCGTAAAATCGGACATTTTAACATGCGGCTCAAATGTAATTGACTCCCTTCTGCAGCCTGCTCTAGTGGTTATTCGAGGAACTGCAGCTTCTTTGCACTTCTGCATTGGCTTCATTTTTCAGCGCCGGAGGTTGCCGCTTGGTTAAACTGCTATACACAGTATTTATATAGTACAGTAAAGGTATATACTGTCTATGATGATGTCACACATATGATTCTGTAGTCGTTGCCTCAGGCTCAATAAGACACAAACTGAATCATGAAACTTGATGAAATTGTGAGTCATGCAGTGGAGACACTGTTTGTGGTGAGGATTGACACCTGCCTACCCTTTTTTATCTCACTCTCATATTCTGCTCCCACACTCACACTTACCCACTCACCCCTCCACGCCGCCCACCTCCGACCCCCCCCACCGTCATCACCATAGCCAGTGACCTCGTCCCCATGCAGCTGCAGCCAGGATGCCCGGCACATCTGGGCCCAGGTTCTTTCCACAACACACACTCACTCGCCACTACTTTTACCTCCAACCCACTTTCCTGCACCTGTCCAGCTTCTGTAACGCACTCCACAAACACTCACGCACAAAGACAAGCTTAGCATGTTCCATCAATATTTGTTACAACACTTCCGCTCTCATGCACAAACAGGTCTGCGTTTCTTCCTCCCTCAGTTTCTCCACTGTGTTTCTGTGTGTACCACCTACAGCAGGCAAACCTGATGACCAAACAGAAATCTGAAGTAGAGCAGAGCTGCATGCAGCTGCGTGACTTGATTGTTACAAAGAGACCGTTCAGCCTCCACAAGTTGGTTTTCAGTGTCATTGTTGTTGTTGTTGTTGTCATGTTGTTTCCATCAGCACACATATCTACTACATGCCATACAGTGTGTTCCATATACAGCAGCATGTCTCAGATCAAATGTAGATGGAAGTGATTCAAAATGATTCTGTATTAAATGTTTTATATTTTCCAAGAAACTGAGCACATGCTGCCATAGCAATCCGTTATTTTATTTTAATGAAATTCTTCGACTTAATTAATACTGCATGTAAAATTATCGACAGTCACTCATAAGTCCAAAGTGCTTAATAGGTGATTGATTGATTGATCTTTAATTAGAGCTTTGAGTTGAAATGAATGATAATAAAAACTGAAAATAGAAATGTCAAATTGTCAAGAATAAGTATTATAATAAGATATTGCACCTACCCCTCCCACAACACAAAAACCAGAAGTTCCACTGTGCTCATATGGCTCTGAAGGTATTCTAAATAACACGTTATAAACACCTCGTCAATAACTTCTTATTATGAAAAATAACGCTACTTTTCTTCTGTAGTTAATAATAAGGCATCGCATGATATTTTCCAATGCGATACTTATATTGTAATTTTAAATACTGTAAGGAAATTATTTTGCAAATATAATCTTGTTGTAAAAGAGCAAAATGCACTTTAAAATGAATCTACTGAGTTCAGTGCAAATTTATTCTCGAATTAAGCATCAAGTATGCATAAAGCATTGTATTCCTATCTGTGCACAACTTTCAGTTCCCTCTGTATTCAGTAAATGCTGCGTACTCTAAATCTGCTCTGTGATGTCTCTGTCAGTCTGTATTAATTAATATACTCTTTCAAATTCTTTCACATACTTGTAAAATGTTCGTGGCTTGTCTTTAGTGCTTGTCTTTTGAGGGTAGTTTAAGTAGTTTAGGAAAGTAACAAATTAAACAAATGAGATATAAAGTGGTAATTAATTGGAGGTACTGTTAGGCCAGACTTGCTCCAGTCTTTATACTAAACTCAGTTAACCATCAGCTTCATATTTAACAGACATTTATCAGAGAGGTATCTTCTTATCAAACTCTCAGAAAGAAAGCAAATAAACCTATTTCCCAAAATGTTGATTTCAGTGTGGCTGCAGTTGATATACAGCAGGTCACAGTCTGAATGCTGTATGCCATCTAGTATAGAACATTGTCATAACAGTTAGAGCCAGGCTGACATGTTCCAGCTGATTCTCATATCAAATATCAAAGTTTTTCAACAACTTGAATGTTGACACCAGGCAAAAGTCATCTGAAGTTGTTTTGCTTTTTTTCTCTGCTTGTTAATTGCATAACTGAAGACTCCAGCAGTCAATATATTGTATGACTTCTGACTAAGCAAAAATTCAAACTCAAAGCTTGTATGTCCCACGATGACCTGTGAATTCACTTGGACTGGAGCCTTGGGAGGAATAATGCCAGCGTGTGCATGCAGAGGCAGAGCAGGGAAAACATCTCTTTGTACTGAACATGTCCAGTGACACATTCAGCAAGGACGAGGACTTTCCCCACAGCTCACGTGTAACTGCAAAGCTTTTTTTTTGTTTCTTGTTCCATATACCATATGCATGTATTTTTACAATGGAAAATGTTTGGAACAGTGAAAAACAAATTCTGGTTTTATACAGCTGCTGTTGGTGACTTTTCAAATGACATTAAAATGGGAAAACGCTCACTTTCACACACGTCAGGAGTCATCATGGTCACTCGTGCAGGGAGTCGAACACACACTCACACACACAGGCACACACTCACACTTCTTTCCACCCTGCGGTGACGTTGCCGCGCGTCACCTTGGTGACAAATTGTAGGCGGGGATGGCCTCAACATGAGCGCAAAAGATAGAAATTGAGAGATGGAGGAAGAGAAAGTAGGCTGATGTGAAAGCCTGGTGTATGTGTGTGTGTGTGTGTGTGTGTGTGTGTGTGTCGGTGCGTGGGCGTCTCTCAGTAGAAGCTCTCCCTGCTAGGTGTGTGTTTGTGTGTTGCCTCTGAGGGCGGTGTGTGTGACGCTTGCGTGTGTGTGTGTGCGTGAAAGTGTGTGCAGATGAGAGTGTAGGCTGGGGACGCTTATCTGTGACGTGCTCATGTTGATCCAAAGTTGAGGTTTTGGGGACGGCCTACAGATTGACAAATTTGAGAACATTACAGACTAATCTATTTATCTATCCATCCATCTTTGCTTTGATGGTTTCACACCTTAAACGATTGTTTCACCCAAATTACAAATGACTTTGAGTGATATGCAGATAGCTTGGTGTGCTGTCATTTTGAGATATCCACCTTTAAAACGTCTGCCTGTCATTTATTTATGCTGGTAAAAAAACCCTGAAAAACAATGCATATGAAAAATTCAACAGCAAAGTGTATTTTTAACAGTATTTTTTTAACAGTGTCACACAATACAATTGGAAACCTATGCTATTATGTCGTCTGTAGGAAGTAGCTCCAGTGAACATTGAGAACATTACAGACTTCCTGTCACAGTAGCCAGGATATTGTTTCTGGATAAACAAGTCCCTAAAGTTGGTGAGCACCACAAAAGAAATTCATAAACCTCTGTTTAATTGGTGTGACAGGAGAAATCAAATAATGATTGTTAAGCAAAACATATGATGAGTTTACAGAAAATGATGCATTGTCATAGATTAAACTACCCAACAGTATGTAGAATAGTTCAAATTAGCATTAGCCTCAACCAGTTACAACTGCAAAATGCTGCTTCTACATTATTGTATCAGTATTATTATTATTAATAATAATAATAATAATAATAATAAAAGAGATCATACATGCTTCATGAATTCTTCTAATTTTAAAGTACATTTTGCTGATTATGTTTACATACTTTTACTCAGTATTACTATTATCATCTTCATTGGAAATGATGATTATCAACTTCTTAAGTATCAATTTCAATGTGAGACATAACCCGCATATTATTTCATGTGTGATCCTTTGCAGATATTGCTGGTTGTTTGTCTCATGTCAGTCATAATGTTTTAAGGCTGCCTGTTGGGAGCGTCAGTATTTTCTGTGATGCTGACATCTGTGTGTTAATGTGTGACCTCAGTGCCACGTGAGCAGCTGCTGCAGACCGAGGAGTACGACTTGAACGTGGTCCGCCTGTGCATCCAGGTTTTCCTTCAGGACGAGAACGGCCACTACACCAGACCGCTCAACCCCATTGTCACCAACCCCATCTACGATAACAGTGAGTGACTAAGTACAAACTGTGCTCGTGCGACACCGTGTTAGGCAATTACAAGTGATGAGAACATTATGAAATTGCCAGATAATTGTACTTACGGGAATGCTGTGTTAGGTGTGTCCACCTTAGGGTTCAATTGATAGTGGATTTCAAGAGCTTATGATGACATAACATTGATTCAACTTGAAAATATTTTGTGCTAATGGTCATGACAAATTGTAGACTTAATTAGAATTTCCCCACTTTCCCATTAATGTCCCAATAAATTAAATAAATGAAAACTAATAATACAATACAAGAACTGAGTTTTTAGTTACACAATTAGCTGTGTGTACACATACAGGTCATACAGTATGTACCTGTAGCTGCGCAGTCTGTGCACACAAGAGTTTATTGCAAGACCTGTGTGTGTGTCCAGTAGATTTAAGCGCCGTTTCGAGTGTTGCACTTAGTGAACTAGTTCAGTGTTCCTCACACAAATTGAGAAAGAGGAAGTTCTTTATACACACCAACCCTCAAACAACACTGTTACCATGGAGCACTTCCTCTTCTGACATGTGACATGTGATTCAACCTGCTGAGGCTTCAACTGTAAACTGAATGTGGTCTTTTTCTAAACTGAGGCAAATATTTTGAATAAGTAAGTCTAAGCTGCTAAACCTGGGTTTTCACAACACTACGTCACCTAAATCAAGTAAAGGCAAATTCTGACATTATCATTCTTGGAAAAATAAATGTTAATTTACTTGTAGCATGGAGTCTGACTTGTTCGATTCGTTGCACCTGTTGGGTTGTATGTTTCTAACTTGCTTCTACATCATCAGGGGCTCCAAACACAGCCGAGCTGAGGATCTGCCGGGTCAACAGGAACAGTGGCAGTGTTAAAGGAGGCGATGAAATCTTCTTACTGTGTGACAAAGTACAGAAAGGTACATCAGTGTTCTTGCTCTAGGCCTTTGCATTGAGCTGGTCAGCATTTTATTATTTTACACTTTTGCAATATTCTGGGTGTTTTTCATCTAGCTTGCATCTTTTCCCCCCTTCATTCATCTCCATTCAATCCATTTATTCATAAATCCATTTTGCTTTTCATATCAGTAGTGCCCATCTCTTTGCATGGTCATTCAGTTTTCCCATTTCTGAAATCATCCCCCATTCCTGCAGATGACATCGAGGTGCGATTCTTCGCCTCCGATGGCTGGGAGGCCAAAGGCTCTTTCTCCCAAGCTGATGTTCACCGCCAAGTAGCCATCGTCTTCAAGACCCCGTCCTACTATAACACCTCCATAATAGAGTCAGTCACTGTTCACATGCAGTTGCGCCGACCCTCAGATCAGGAAGTCAGTGAACCAATGGATTTCAGATATCTGCCCGACGACAAAGGTAAGCAGTGATCGCCTCATCTCTGTTATTGATAAACCCAAACTATCAGCATTCTTCTGTGTCCAATGTCAGTGCCCAGAAAGTGGGTCCAAGTTCTCAGTTCAATTAAGGTGATAAATGTCATCATTTTGTGTTTGCTATAGATCCTTATGGCTACAATGAGAAGAAACGCAAAAGAGAGAACTTGATGAGGATATCAGGATTGTCAGGTAAGAGATGTGGTACTGTATCTTACAACCCATACAACAAGCAACCCAATATGATTCCATGTGTGCATGTATAAGCATGTCCTTTATATGTTTGTATACATGCATTCACTTCAGCAAAGATTTCTGGCCCTTCTTTAGGTGGTCCTTTTGCTTGTCTGGCTATGAACAGGCCAAAGGCAGTGTCACAGAGTACCATGAGTCACATGCGGAAAGGTAACTTGTTGAACTTGATTTCCCTCATGGCAATTATTAGTTGTTAAGCCAATACAACATTTCCATCTAGCCCAAGATAATACTGCCCTGCTATAGCACTAAAAGACACCATATGTCTTCCAGACCTCAGCAACATGTACCTAAGGCAACAGCCCACACCTACCATGCAGCAACAACCTACTGTCTTCAACCAGCCCTACCAACCAGGCCCTCAGAATGTTATGATGACATCCCAGGCACCTAATGTACCAGTCAGCCATTCATGGGCAAATCCCAACCCAGCACTCTCAATGGAAACAGTCACCATAAACCCATCTGGTCCTATGACCAATCTGCCACGTCCAAATAGCAGCATGCAGCAGCCAAACCGTGGAACTGGTTACTCCCACAGAGTGGAACAACAGCACAACAACTTTGAGAGTAACACCCTCCCTCTGCTGTCCATGAGGGACTTGCAATGCTTGGATACAGTTTCCCTGGCCTCTGGAGTGAGCCAGTCAGAGTCCCAGCCACTCTTCCATCTGCAGCGCCAAAGGGAGGATCTCGTCTCTGATGCCCAGGCCCAGAACCATTTAGGCAACCAGAACCAGGGTCACCAGACTGTGTGGCCTAATTTCAGTACCCTCAATCCAATCCAGAGCATCTTTAACGGGTCAGTAGCTGGAGGAGGAGGGGGGTCACAGGGGCTGGGCTCTTTCCCCTTCCTGGAGGGAATGGAAGGGGAAGACTTTCTGAAGGGCCTGGTGAGTGGAGGGTCTCAGACTGGCTTCCAGCTGAAGCAGGAGCCCCAGATCACAGTGGCACAAGAGACCCATGCTCCACTCATGCAATCTCCAAGGGAAAGCCAAGGAAATACCTACACCAACTTGCTTCCTCGACCTATGAGCAATGGCGCCAACACGGATCCAATGAGGCAAGACGGTAACACCCAGCCTCTTAAAAATCTGCAAAATTCTTACTCAAACAACTCAGTGGCCTCCGAAGGCCACTATTCAACTTTGGCTGACTGGATCAAATCAACACGGCAAACTAACTAAAAGGAGTAACATTTTTGGTATCAAGTAATAAACAGAAGCAGCTCCACAGACCATTGGTCTTGTTTGTCAGCCAGAAAATTAACTTCACCGATTCTGGCCCAGTAAGGCTAAGTGGCCATTTGCTTGGGGTATTGCATCAGTGGGCATAAGAACAAAATTACTGGCAGCCAGTTGGATCCATAACCAGACAAAGACATTGTTTTTGTGAGATATAACTGATTAATTGATTGATCCTTCTTTAGCAAAGACATCACCAAGAATGCTTCCTACATCTGATTGGCCAAACATGGCTCTTGGTAAGCTGTCATTGGTCTTTGCTTCTCATTATTAACCTGGAAGGACACCTTTCGCCAAAAAAATAAATAAATAATGATTTGTTTTTTGGGCAAATTTGACCCAAGAAATAGACCATGCAGTTTCAGAACCTTGCTGTTACTATTTGTTTAGGGTGCAATTCCACACCTGTTCCACCACAACGTTTAACCTGCGGTGCCAAGTTGCATTGTTGTTCTAACCACTCTCTCTAATTGACTGATTGGTTTGGCTTCCAGCTGTTGGTGTCATGGACCTCAGTGGATATTCCCCAGACTAGCCAATTAAAATGAGCTCATGTGAGTTCAGCTGGCTTCTGCAAGGCTGTATCTGTACCTGTAATCTGGATGAGTCATGTTTTAGGTTGTAATGAGGACCTCATCAAACAACATATTGAGGGTTTCCAAGCCAAAGTTAAATTTCCGAAGAAATGAATGTAGTTCTTTCTTTCTCAGGTGAAGTTGGATTCACTGTTAACATACTGTATAGTAATTCATGTTTTACTGGGGTGGTAAATGGATGTTAGGGATGTTGAAAATGCAGCAGAAAAAATAGCTTATGATCAGGTCTTTACTTTTTTTATTGCTTTTAAAAGGATTCTTGCCTATTAAACTGTTTTGCTGATGTTTTAGCAGAGTATTTGCTGTTAAGTGCACTCTGTACATACATGTTAGCCATAGTTGAGAGTGAAAGCAATAACTGTGCTGAAACCCTCAAGAACTGGCAAGGTACTGAAATTTCCATTGAGGAAGTTGGAGGAAGCACATTCAGTGTTGTCTTTCCTTTGTAATGACTATGTCATACCAGTGATCACATGTGTTATTCAGAGTTCTCAGAGCATTTCTACCAGATGTTTTATCCATACAGATGTTAATTTTGTGTTTTATTGTTGTTTCATTGATCCAGCTGAGGCTCTTACCTGCAGTGTCACAGAGCGTCTTGCTCGAGGACACATGGCTGATAATGAACAAACACTGGCTCTGGTGACCTGGCAGCGGCCTGCAGGTCACCTCCAGCCTAGCTCATCTCAGCATGTTGTTTTTTTTCATTTGTTTGCCTTTCGGAAGCTTTTTTGGTTTTAAATGAAATTAATATTTTGATGACCACTTTGTAAGATTTGCTATTTTTGGAGTTTTCTACAGGATTTATTCTTAATAAACAGAGTCTGTCTTATACCCCATTTTTGTCATTTAATTATCACCTTTATATTATATCTCTCACACTCTATACATGATTGTCACATGCAAGCATTCATAACTGTTATGAAAGTGATCATAATGGATGAAAAGGAGGGATTAGGCAATTCATTATTTTCTATTTTGAGACACCTCAGAGGGCACTATCACACTTATTACATGACCGGTTAAAAGAACGGATCAGCATGTTTGGAAATACGCCTATTTTCATTCATGGCCAAGACTTAGATGAGAAGATCAATATCACTCATAGATATTAGAGTGGTATTGATGGTCTCATCTATGTCCCACCTAAACTACACTTCACTACCTAAACTTCAAGAACAACCCAGTTCATTTATCATTTGTTTGTATTCTACAAATGAATTAAATCATCAAAACTATTATGGATTTGTTACAGCAAAACACTGCCAACACTATCAAGTTTGACTCTGTGTGATAGTGAATTATATATAGTTATACAGCCATAATAAAACAGTGCTTTGATCAGAGGCATCAGTGTAGTTGCTGCTGTTACCCTACCTACTTTGTTGCCTTTGGACGGAGGCAGGCTCTCTGTTTACCCCTGCCTCCGGTGTTTGTGCCAAGTGAAGATAACTGTCTCCTGGCTGTGTATTTATTACACAGACACAAGAGCGGTATCAATCTTCTTATCTAATTTTCAGCAACAAAGCAAATAAGCATAGATCCCAAAATGACAAACTATCGACTTTACCCAATGAATCCTACACAACACTTATAAACACATGAAAAATGTGGAACACTCATTTTTATTCAGTACTATAAATGAACAGGTTTCTGTTGAGATAATGGTTGAATTTAGAAGTCAGCGGTTGCACAATAAGGGAAATATATTTACAGTCACTACTGTTGAGTAATGCCAGTTGAGTAAGTGGACACACTGTATGACACTTTTAAACATCTATGTTCCTATTAACTAAGTTCCATTTGGCACAAACCAATATATGAGAATCATTTATTGTAGTTTTTTTCCAAATTAAATGTCAAAATACTTGATTTCTTTTTCTGTTAATATTGATTTTTCATCCAAACTATGGACAATGTTGTGGTAAATGCGAACGCTTTCACTTTCAGAAAAAGCCCAGTGTTTAGCGTTAAACTACTAAAGGACTGTTTCTTCTTTCATTACTAATGTAGTTTCAAAGATGACTCTTTCCCCATGTGATCTTCTGTAGATGTTGACCTATCAGCTCTCTCCACGTGCCCTGTTTAGTTCCTCATAATAATGGCAGTGTCTCAATCCTTCAGTCCTTGAAATCTGTTGATTCATTTGTATCAAATTTTCTCATGTTTGAAAGCAAAAACTGATGATAATCTGCCTCATGCCTTTGTTATGACGTATATGAGATAAAGTCTAGAATAGGAAAGCCACTAAGTCATCTCCTGTTGCTTGTGTGCAACACTGGCCATCAAAATGAAGTTTTGGTTTGCAACGGAACTTTACATGAAATGACGTGCAATTCTGACACATCTGAAACCTCAAGGTTTCAATAACCTGGTGGCAAGAATGTCAGAAATATCCAGTGGATATCTTTCTGAAATCTTCAAAGTCAGCTCCGGGAGTTCGTGGATATTCAGTGTGTTGCTCGGTGGCACTTCAACAGGCCACGTGCTTGCAGACACAGGGGCGAAATCCCATTTCCACAGTTTGAAGGACTGATTTTCTAAACCACGTAGTGTATTTGTTCTATGTGGTCCAGATTAGATGATCTGCATTTTACAAAGCATATTAATTCATGAATTACATTCCAAGAGTCTACATCCACGCTAGCAGCTCCGTGAGGCTGTACTGAATGCTAACGTCAGCTACCATGCCCACGATGACAATGCTAATATGTTTGCATGCTAACATTTGCTAGCACTAAACCAAGCGGCAACCTCCGCCCCTGAAAAATGAAGCCAATGCGGAAGTGCAAAAAAGTTGCAGTTCCTCGAATAACCACTAGAGCAGGCTGCAGAAGGGAGTCAATTACATTTGAGCCCCATGTTAAAATGTCCGACTTTACGACAGGAAAAAACTTATTTACAGCCTGGTTCAAAACATGGCTCTAGTCTCATAAGCTGTTTTTCTACTCCAAGATAACTCTGGGGGGGGGGGCGCAAATTTTTTTATAAGGCGTTGGTTTAAAATATACAGCATACGTCATTATGCACAATTCATAGCTGTCAATCTAAGTTGCGCCACTTTGATTGACAACTCGCCACTGACGGTCTAAAGGGCGTCACCCCGGCTAATTCTAGTCACTGAATTTGGGAAAGAGATCGTCGTGGGGTTAGCCGGCTAGCAACGATATTTAGCATTTAACCTAGCTGGTTAGCCGTAGCTAGTTTGATTATTTCCATTAAAGCGGCTTTTTTCAGCCAATAGCGTTCTCTCAGCCGGCCCATAGGACCCGCCTCAGCTCCGCCCTTGCTCCACCTCTTTGTCCATATTTGGAGTAACCGGAGGTAGGCTACCAAGATGGCTACGCACTACGATTTGCTTCATTTTTGCTCTTCAGAAACCTATGGGTGACGTCACGGACACTACGTCCATATTTTATACAGTCCATGCACTAAACACGAAGTACAAATGGGGCTAATGGGATGGCGCCCTTGGTTTTGCAGTTCATACATTAAAGTGTTGGAAAGATCTGACCTGATGATGGTAGCAGAGAAAAGGTCAAGTGGCCACTCAGATCATGAGGATTCCGCTGAAGGCCTGTACAAAATGTCATTGCTTTAATTTGATAGTCATTGAGAAATGTCAGTCTGGACCAAAGTGGTGGACTGACTCACAAACAGACCGATGTATGCTAGTGATGTATGCTAGTGAAACACTTTAGGCTGCAGTTTTTCATTGAAGCTACAGTTTTCTATTTTCACCTCATGACCTCTGATGTCAAACATTTAGAACCAATCATCGCAGCGTTGGCTTGAACTCACAGAGACAGTACTGTAAATGTTAGGAGCATGAGGAAACATCAGCAAATATTTTTATAATAACACTCATAACTGTAAATTTCTTGTACAGTTTCATATTGATATGAGTGTTGCTCATGTTTGCATCATAATTAGGTGATGAGTGTTGATTTGGTGAGAAACCAACATTTTGATTCTAATCTTGTTTCTTGAAATAATTCTGCATTCTGCATATTGCTCAGGTAATTTACAAGCAACGTGTCCTGAAGCGTCATTACCAAGGAATCCAGGATGTGCTACATTGGAGATGTTTGTTTTCTCTTGTATGAGGAGACTGAGGTGAAATGCTGTGTGTGGCTTCCTTCCTGTCTCGTTGGAAAGGAACCACAGTGAACCCTGATTTAACCTCAGTGCGCAGGGTACTAAGAGCAACCCGCTCACAGGCTTTTGGTTTTTGTTCACTCGTCCCGACTCATTGGCATTTTATTGCAGAGCTTTCAATTTAATCTGCAGTACTTGTTATTTGGGTTCAGACAGTCTGAATCGAAACTTAGTTATTAAAGGTCTTTGTAGTGATGCAGCTGCATTTCTTGGTCAGACCACAACAGGCTAAAAATCCTATGTTTATCTTCTTTAAAATTCATTTTCAACTTGCTGTCATTGCCACAGTTTTCACCCCACATACATAATTCATAAATCAAAACATAGGAAGATTTGTGCTGATCACAGAAATGTAACTGGCTCCTTCTCCTGCTTCTCCATCCACATTTAAGCATCATTCTAAGTGGATTCAGAAGAAGAAGGTCTTAAAGATGATTTACAAAATGAGTGGAGCCTGAAGATGTGATTTTACTCTCTGACATGTTAGTTTAGCATTAACTTAACAAAGCTGAAAATCTACCACATTTTTAATGCATTATTGGTATTACTCAACTTTTAAAGCCGCCAATGCAGTTTAGCTCTCAGCTTACATCATGATCATCATCATCATCATCATCATCATCATTTCCCGCTGTTCCAACTATTTCAGCTTTTATCTGCTCATTCATACTTTAAGCCAGAAACTCCATTTAAACCTTATAAGAGTTTAATCTGTGGATGAAATCATGGTAAAGCAGAGAATGTGTTTGTTCCTGTAGAATGAGTTTCCACATTGACTTTTTTGACAGAACTTTGATGTTTTGACATCTGAACTATGCTGGCACAATTTCTGTCCTGACTTTGGCTAAAGTTCATTTTAGTTCCCCGCAAAGGTTGTTGAGTTCAGAAGAACTGTCCATGGACTGACATTCAGACTTTTCTTTCTCTGAGAGCACTCGTCCAAATGCTCAAAATATAGTGCTGTATAATTACTACACCTTCGTTAAATGACAGTTAAGCTTGTTCAACTTCCCATATCAAGCTTCATATCAAGCTTTGATAACAACGAAGACGTCAGTTCCTTCTCACATTTGCAACACGGAATTTAGTATGACCTAATTTTAACCCAGTGTTAACCCTGACCCTGATCCAGAGTCAGCTCCTTTTCTGGAATATTTCTAGCTCAGCATCTTGTAGATGTTAAATCTGGACTCCAGTGTTTCAGTTCAAATCCTTAATCCAGCATTTACTGGTCCAGATTTAATGTTAAAAGAGGTTCTAGCAGGACTGGGCTGTGTAATAAAATGAGGGGTTGCAACATAAAATCCAGTGTATTGGTAAATAATAAGAGAACCCAGTGTCCTGGCACAGGCAATAAGGAAGTCATATTTTGACAATCAGGGAATCAAGAGCTGCATTAGAGTTAGAACTAGGGTGAAGAGAAAGTGCTCACGTTCCAAACACTGGATGTGTGTGTGGGTGCACATGCATGTGTTGTATGTTGCGTGTCTGCCTCTCTGTGCACACACAGTGAGAGTTTGTCCTCGATGCTTGGCGCACTGTGTGTCTTTCAGTATTTCCTAACCATGTCCTGGAAAAGGCAAGCTAGACCTGTTTAGCCACCTATTTCCAGTAATGCCCCTCCTCTGCTGCTCTGTCTCCTCCCTCTTCCCTCAACTCCCCTCCTCCCCCTCGCTCCCCTTTCTTTGAAGCCTGCAAACCTCCCTCCCTCACTGCAAATGGTTGCTGACAACGCCGGCATCCGGTCACACTCCACCTGAATGAACGTGCCATTATCTCACCAGTTCAGGCTGGCGTCACTACGGGAGAGGCTTTTCACTGATGTATTCAATCAACAGTGCACTGGCAGTGTTGTATGCATGTAATACTGATAACAGAAGGTTAGATTTGAAGGATATTTACTGACTCCTCCTCTCTATATGGTTATATACAAGATTTTTTGGATGATGAAATTAATGGTGGTTGCTCATGTTCTCACATACACTGAGTTTGATGTGAATTATATATATATATATACACATGGACAAAGGAAAATACTCTGTTATGGTCAATACTCTTGGGTTTACAGACAATTACTTCTTAATTTCAGTATTTAAATTAAACCTGCAATCTCAACTTACTCACTCACCATTTCTCAACTGTTTCTGTTATGTGCAATATTTTCTGTATATTTATTTTCTGTATATTTATGCTAGATATCTATATTCACTTTTACAGTCAATACAACTACTTAGTGCAATAATTCAACTTGCTGCTACTTGCTCTGTGCAATAACCTGTATATAACTTTTGTGCATTTACATATGTCTATACATAGCTCATAGTCTGTATTTATATATAGTATATATTTATATCTCTCTTTTTTTTCTACATATTTTTATACTCCACCGACTGACATTATTGTACTTGCACTGCTGTGTATATTGTGTAATGACAATAAAGAAAGTCTAAGTCTATATATCAGACTTTTGTATCATTGCATGCAAATGTCTTTTTTAGTTTGATTTGACCTCCACACAAGACACAATATCTGCACCTCTGAAGTTACAAAATGATTTTTTTAAATTTCTGTGGATGTCACAGAGCGAACAACCTAAACAATGTTACAACCACATATAGTCATCTTTCCCCCCTGTAAGATCACTGCACCAAGACCTCTCTATTAAAACATGTGGAATAGTTAAGTCTCTGAGAGCAATTTCCCTGATCCTACAATTTGCAAACTTCCTGCAGCACATTTTAATTATAGGTATTGTACCTTATGCGTAGCTAGAAAGGCTCCTCATGCAAGACCTAACTCATGTTTCAGAGCAGGGAAAATCCCACCGAGCTCTTACTGTGTAATGTTTGACTAGAGCAGTGTATACCTGTATGTTCCAGTGTGTTCAGTAGGTTTATGTCATGTGGCTTTACTGTGTTTAGATCTTATGCTAACGGCGAGTGAGCTGAGTGAGTAACCATAGACCTGCTCCCTGTTTATGGATGCTGGATCCCGCTGCTGTAATTTACCCGGCACTGATAGACAGCATAAAAAGCCAATGACATATAACACAGGCCACATATGTGGTCAAGGCTGAGTTGATTTTTTGACTTGTGTTTGTCCATATATAATTATTATACCATAAAAAATGTATAATTTACAAGGAAAAAAAACAGCTTGCAAATTTTGCACAAACTACAACAGATAGTTAAAATACCACATTGCCGGCTTTAACCAGGTAGCTGCAGTAGAATGACAGCTAGACTCTTCTCCAGCGTGTTTCCTATAATTAAAAAATCAAGTTTGATGATCCAGCAAATTGATAATTGACTGTGTTATAGTACTTACAGGCAGTAGCTAAATGTAGTTATAAAAGAGAAAACCGTAAAGCCAGATGAGCAAAAACCAAGGAGTGTAGTTTAGATGCTCGTTTTAGATTGTCCAAACATAGATTCTTCACACATACATACGTCCTGTTATTTACTCTAGTTAATCAGCTTCAAACTTTAGACCCTTTTTTCTCAACTTCACAGCGTCTCTAGTTATTGCTGTCTGCCATTTTACACTTTACTGCTCAGATAAGAGGACTTGATAATATTGAGTCCAGTACATCAAACAGTGTTTTATGATTGCCCCCTGTTGTGGTTGTCTACAGTGTCGTCGACTTTGGCACTGCAGTCAGTTACTGTGTTTCCTTGTTTGACAAGCAGCCGCACAGCCATGTCACACAACCTCGACTGAGTTCTGTTTGTTCCACCAATATTTTCTCTTCGACAGTTCCACTTTTGTCTGAGCCGCCACCTTCCTGTCTGCCATGTATACATTTTTGCAGAACACACCCACACACAGAGCGAGGGGGAACCAGCGTCTGTGAAAAGTACGCAGATCACTTTCTGGCCAATCCAGCGTGCTGCCCAGCAAAAACACACCATGTAGCCAGTTAGGAACACTGGAATTTCAGAGCGAGTGAAGGAATGCTGTGTTCGAGTGAAGTCACAGGTCTGGTTGGAGCACTAGTCTAAATCTGTACTCAGGAACATAAACAGAGTTGATTAGGGATTCTTTGAGCTATTTCATGGTGTCAAACAGTCATTTGTGATTGCCCCCTGTTGTGGCTGGATATATTGCAGGAATGTACTGGGTGAGTTTGTGGCTGCCCCAGAATGGTTTTTGCAGTCTATGTGAAANGAATGTACTGGGTGAGTTTGTGGCTGCCCCAGAATGGTTTTTGCAGTCTATGTGAAACGTGTTGGCAACAATAAGCAAGTTTTCTCCTAAACATGTCACACTGCCCTTACAGAGAATACTAAAGCTGGAGTGCAGATAGACTGACACATTTCTTTAGCTGCACCTTTGTTTGGGTGATTATCTTTCACCATCCAACAAGAGATCAGGCTGTTTTTCTCAGAGCATCCAGACTTTCTTTTTTTTTTTTTTTTAACCTGTTCTGTTACAGCAACTTGAGCAAATAGTGCGATGTTCTAGATGCCCAGTTGTGCCACACAGTTTTGATCTGCTACAGGGAAGTCTGAGATACTTCTCCCATAGTATGATTTATATTTTTATTTTTGGTTTGTGTGATGACCGGACCAGAACAGGAGGGAAAAGGACAGAGATAAAGAATAAAGAGAGGAGGATGTGAGGACAGAAGACAAGAGACAAGAGAGAACATAACAACAACAGCAACAGCAACAACAATCAACAACAACAACAACAACAACAACAAAAGCCATCACTACCATACTAACAATTACAATGATGGCAAAAGAACAGCAACAGATGACAAAACAGCTTGAAAATTCTCAGTAAATACCTACCGAGGTATGGGTTCTGAAACAATGATGTAATAGTTAATGTGTCGAAAGTGTAATAGAAAAAACAGACTAAGACAAGCAAGCAACCAGCAAATATAGGAAAAGACAGGATTGCAGTGCTTCTAAAGCCAATAGTGCCAAGGGTGTGTATGTGTGTGCATGTATGTATGTCTGTGTGCGTGTGAGTATTTTGCGTTTGCCCCTAGTGCCGAGAGTTAGTGGGGGACCACCGCACGCACCCCCCCGTGCACTACCACTACTACTAGGCTAGAGCCCCCAGCACCGAAGCATCCAGACTTTCAAACACTCAGCTTGAGAAGCTTTTACTGCAAAATCCTTCAATTCCCTTTATCAACCTTAACTTATCACAACTTCAGTGTCAAATTATATGAATGTCCACAAACTTCGTCTTAGTGTTGATTCAAGCTCTTTAGTTTCAGTTAAAGCACCGGCTCGACATTCTGTGAAATGTGCTTGGTTAGCACTGTCACCTCACAGGAAGGAGGCTCTGGGTTCCAACCCGCCGACCCGCTGGGGCCTTTCTGTGTAGATTTTGCATGTTCTCCTCATGTCTGTTTGGGCTTTCTCTGGATAATCCAACTTCCCTCCATCAGCCAAAGGCATGCAGTTTGGTTTAATTGGCGACTCTAAAACTGAACCAGCAACTGTTCAGGGTGTGGTATCCATCTAGTTAACTCTCACCAAGAAACCAAAATACATATGAGCTATCAGCTTTTCAATCAAAGACTCATGTTTTTGATAGCTTCTGCAGTCACGAATGGCTTGAATGGAAGTGGAAGATTTTTATGGAAAGCCTTAAATCAGAAGAGACTTTTGACTAGGTAATGCATTTATAAAGCTCATTTTTGTAAACTTGCTTAATGGACAGGGAAAAAAGAGCTAAAACGTAATGATCCTTTATTGTCTTTGTCGTGCCTTAGTCTTGTCTTGTCGTAGTCCTGTCGTGTCTAAGTTCTGTCTGACACTATTCACCTGCCATAGACTCTCACCTCAGGTCTCTGTTCTTTCCTACTCACCCTGCCTCTGCCTCACCTCATCTCCCAGCCACTCCCACCTCATCCTATCACCTGTGTTCCCAGCTGCAGCTAATCACCATCAGGAGTCTTTATAAGTCAGTTCATTTCAGTTTGTCCTTGCCGAATTGTTGTTTTCATGTCTTTCCTATTCTCCCATGCCATGTCATGCCCATTGCTGAAGTTCTTATGTTTGGATTTTTTGACATTCCTGGACCCAACCTTGTCGTGAGTTTTTGTTAAGATTTCTTTGGTTTTCATTAAAGACTATTTTTGAGCAGAAGTTGTGTCATGACACAGTTAACAAACTGCCCCCCGACATTCGCACCACTACTGATCTTGGTCTTTTTAAATCGAAGCTAAAGACCCACCTTTTTAGATCGGCTTTTAATTCTGTCTAGGGTGGTCTTGTTTGCCTGCTTTTATTTTTTTTATTTCATCCTTTCGGAAGGCTTCCGATAACTTGCAGCACTGTGGCACTTTCCGTTGTTTTTATGTATTGTTTTTTATCCATTTTGTATGTATTATTTCTATGTATTGCTTTTATGTACTGTTTTTATTTATTGCTCTATGGTACTCTTGTAAAGCACTTTGGGTACTGTTTGGTAATTGTAAAGGACTATATAAATAAATTTGATTTGATTTGATTCATGAGTCCTCGCCCATCATGACAATCTTTGACCTTCCTGCATCATCACAGCAGAAAAGGTCACAGGTGCTTAACACAAACCCCAAATATCAGGATTATCATCAGTTCAAGCATCTTCCCACACAGAGCGAGATCACAGGCCAACACTTTGGACTGCCGCATTTCGCCTGGGATCCTGACACCGTCGTGTCACAAACGGCAGCCTCGGTCTCACACACCTACACTGTGGCATCACGCAGGCATCTTCCGTCGTCCTCCCCCTGGTGAATCTAATGTGACGGCTCTGCACATGCTCCCCCCCACACACATAACACTTGACATCACAGGGCCTCCCTCCTCAAACCAAAGCGTACACCTCTGCACTCACCGCCGGCGCTCAGCAGGCCACCCCCTCACAAACCTCACTACACAGCTAACTGAATAAAGTTTGGCTTCAGTCTGAGAGCTGCTGAAATCTCAAAGGGGAATCCATCCTCAAAACAAATTCATACTTGTCACGTAAGTCAAATCTCAGAGCTGCCATGTCAGCAATAAAATGAAACAGTGATCAATGTCCTGAACTGATATCGCAGCAATCTTTAAGATCTTTGCCAGCAAGTTTCCATCTACTGTCAGAGGTTTGATTGTGTGAAGTGATGAATGGATGGAAGGTTTTTCAGAGAGTAAAAAAGGAGCTAATAGGAAACAATGCCTTGGGCAACACTATCTTCTCATAAAGGGGAATGAGGATAGCAGATATTTTATCATATTTACTTGAAAACAACAGTCTCTTTAATCAACTCATATTTTATATCTGAACTTGCAAGTTTGCATTTGAAGTCCAAACCTCAGGACAATGTCAATGTTTCTCTGAATCACAAGGAATTTCAAACGGCTGTTGTCAGTGCGATTGGTCATTAGTTAGTGAAATATTAATGTGATTCTGTCTTCTTTGTTTAACCAAGGTGTATTACACAGGAGGGAATTTCCCCTTTTCCCATAATCTTGCAGACTGTAAATGTTTATCAAGGGGGTCTTGTTTTTTGATAAACCACAGCGCCTTCTGCTGGAATAAAGTAAAAAGTGCATGTAATTGTTTGGGTTCAGGCTGCACTAATCAAGCGTGAAAAACGGGATTGTTAATGTATTTGGGGGGGTAATTTAAATGGCGATCAAATATAAAAAATAAATAAAAGAATTATAGTCACTGCTAAAAATATTCGTGTCTTTAGATAGGCTTAAATAGATGTAGTTGCTTGAACTAAATTTATCGTGTATCAACTATTATGGTCTGGCCACTTCTGCTAGCATAATAGGTACGTTTAACAGGTGTCGGAAATATTTAACTTATGGAAATTTCAGTGTTCACATTAATCGTATGAAACTTGTGTAATATCTAATGTACAAAATTTTATTTAATAAATAACTCCTAATATTTGTAATGTCATTTATAATCCCTTTAGGGCTATTGAACCATCCACATGCAAATGAGTTGCGATCTTCGATGTAGCAAATTACGAGGGGCACTGGAAGGCGGCAGGAGCAGCAGTCAGGGTGACAGGGCCCGGGGACAAGTCCCACATTATTAACACACTTTGTGGACATATATTTCGCCATGGATTCACAGTCTCCGGCAAAGCCATGGGAAAGGCGGATTCCTGGTGCGATGAGTGCGCCTGTGAATTACAGGTAAACACGCTACAGCCGTGTTAGCTTGTCGCCACCGTCAACTTGTTTTTGTGCTAGCTGTTGTTGCTAGCTAAGGGTTAGCCAGCATGGGGACATCATCCAAACAATGCAGACTTTGACACTGTGCTATCAATTATTATCAGCTAACTAATCGTATTCCAACTATTATCAGAATATTGTGCTAACGACAGCTATTTGAAGAAAGTAATCGCTGCACAAATAGCTAACCAGCTAGCTAGGCCAAATGAGGCCTGTCATGTGTCAAGGGTTTGTTGCCAAACTCTCTTTATAACATGCCGTAATTTAAAACCGTCCGTTTGTAATACGATTTTTAGCAGATATTCCGATAAAAGTGTTTCTCTCGCTTCGTCTGTGCCGCACTAATACTTAAATGAAGCACTGTTCGATTGAGGATTCATTTGAAGAAAGTCATTTTTGATGTTTGAGGTTGTTTGAGCAAATATGCTCAAATGAGCAATGTGCTGATTATCAATATCCTGATATTGACACAGATCATAAACTAATGCCTGTTAAGTTGCACATTGGGCACTTGGCTGTTTACAGTCTCATCCATGCCGTTCTATAACCCCAAAAGAATATATGTGGAATCACATGAGGTGTTTTGAATTCTGTGTCTTGTCTTTCTCACCAAACAGGTCTACCAACTTGGGACCATATGCAGGCCCCTCAGCTTCTGCAGGCCCTCCTGTTCTGACTAGGATGGCGCCCCCAGTGCCCCCTCGTCCCGTCCAGCAGACCTACCGTCCATCCTACAGCTCCTTCTCCTCTTCCTACAGCCCCTATGGGAGCTCCTTCTATGGGGGGTACAGCCCCTACAGCTATGGTGGAGGCTACGGCCTGGGAGGGTACAGCCGCTTCTCCCACACGGAAGATGTCGCCCCCAGCCGCTTTGTACAGCAGGCCGAGGAAAGCAGCAGAGGTGCCTTCCAGTCCATCGAGAGCATCGTCCAGGCCTTTTCCTCAGTTAGCATGATGCTGGACGCCACCTTTTCAGCAGTGTATAACAGTTTCCGCGCTGTGCTGGATGTAGCCAACCACTTCACAAGGCTGCGTGCACACCTCACCCGAGTCCTGTCAGCCTTTGCTTTGGTACGCACCTTGCGTTATCTTTATCGACGGTTGCAGAGGCTTCTGGGGCGACGGTCAGATTCTGAGGTGGAGGACTTGTGGGCAGACAGTGCAAATGATGCCCTGGCTACAAATGCATCCAGAGGGATGGAGGATCAGATTAAGTCCTGGCCAATTTTTTTGTTTTTCGCTGTGGTGGTGGGGGGACCCTACCTTATCTGGAAACTGCTGAGCTCCAGCCCAGGCTCAGAAGAAACCGGTGAGACTTATATTAACTTGCAGATGAGATGGTGAACTGGCACATTTTTATCCACATACCTTTTTTAGTGCAGAAGTTGTCCCCATACCTGTTTCCCAACACATTCAGGGGCAACCATGTAACAGCCTTTTTTGGGGCTCTGTGTGCACATCTGTGTTTTTTCCAGTTGGGCACAATGTCTGCTGACTGTATCATTTACTAGAAATGGCAAGCTCGCACTTCTTCTTGTGGCTTAATGGCAAGCAGTTGAAAACCACTTCTCTAGATAGTATCAGTTAAACACTTCACTGATCAGTCTTAAAGTAGCTGGAAAATATCAGACTTGTATCAGCTGTATTAAAGGCAGCAAGTACAGGCAGATTTTTTTTGGTTGTGGCCTTACAAACAGCTTAAAGAAAATCCACCACAGATAAATGATAAAATATTGTATACTGGATAAGTTGAAGAATGCCATACTATTAGTGCATGTAGCCTATTTCTTACTCCAAACACTTAAGAAGTAAAGATATGTTGTGTTTCTGTATTTAGCCACTAACTGGGCCAGCGGAGAGGATGACCATGTAGTGGCCAGAGCAGAGTATGACTTTTCAGCTGCATCTGAGGAGGAGATTTCTGTGCGGGCTGGAGACATGCTTAACCTTGCCCCTAAAGGTGAGAGCTCTCATCTGAACGCTATTTTCTCTCATACAAAAAATGGTGTTACACATCTAAGTGTGTATGGCTATTATTTTTAGTGTTGCACTTAATTTTATCAATATCACAAGCTAAAATTACATGTATACAGTCATAGATGATTTTATTTAAATCACCTTCTCGTAACCTGGGATATTTAGTAGATTTCATGCTACTCTTATGATAGACAAAACTCAAAATCAGTATATGGCTACATCTGTTATTCAGAAAACTATAAATACACAATATTATAGACACATTTGGCAAAGTCAAAGTTTGCAAGTTTTTCAGTGTTGTATATAATGTTTTGTATGTCATAGGTTTGCTTTTGATGTAGTTCCTGTGTTTAGCAATATTATAATAATCATAACAATAGGTGGGATTATTTCCTTAACTTTAATTTTTTATTGTACTTTGGTCATATCTGTTTTGTTTTTTTTATACAGACCATAGGAACAGTAGTTGTTGTCATGGCATCAATTAGTGGATTATGCAAGATTATGAGTGAAATTGCAGCTCTTTTTTCTGTCCATGTGGTACTGTAGGTGCATAGTGTATATTGCATAGACGTCAATCAAATAGCCTTTTTAAATATGTTGGGTGAAGTTTTCATCATCAAACAAATTGTCAATAATGGATGAAGAACACAAAAGTTTATTTTGTTTTGAGAGAATAGTTGTGGGCCTATGTTGATGTGCTCAGATCGTGACCTTTCATTCTCCCCTGTTTAGAGCAACAGCCCAGGGTGCGAGGCTGGCTGCTGGCCAGTGTGGACGGTCAGACCACTGGACTTGTCCCAGCCAACTACGTAAAGGTCCTTGGCAAGAGGAGAGGCCGTAAGCATGCAGAGATGGAGAGGCTTGCTCAGGTTCAGCAAGACAACATGCAGGCCTCCCAGACAGCCGTTGCTGCTTACCCACAGTCAAATCCTGCCCAAGGCCTTACCCCAGGCCTCGATTCAGCTTCTGCTTTAGCTCTCCCAGAAGATCTGCTAGAGTCAGTGTACTCAGAAACACCAGCTTCCTTCAGCCTGGAAGAACCCAACTCCAGTTTGCCCTCCAGCACAGAGCTAAACATCCCTGAGAAGCCTGACTTGTGATGCCTGTACATGTGTGCATATGTCTGTATGCAAGGCTGTGTGTGTTCATAACATTGGTTTGCTCAGCCAGTACTTCAGTGCAAATTTAACAGTGAAGCTTGACTCTCAATCAGCTGACAGATATTTGGGGAAAAGTATGAACATGCTTCCTTGACTCAAATCATCAAACAGAATCTGGACCTTCTGAAATTGTCATTGGTAAAAAATGGTTTCTATGCACAGGTTCCCTATGTACTCTACTGTTAGAACCAGTGTGTCTCAAATTAGTTTATCATTATGTTTAATTAGTCAGAGCTTGTACAAGAAAGGAAGTTTGCGTATTCTATATATGGTATACTGCTGTTCTTAAGATCATGCCTGACATAAAATGTAATGTTGTGAGATTGTTTAATAAGACGAATAAGTTCAATGTTTAAGTAAATGAGGTGTATCAGCTGCATACTGACAATGTAAGGACAAAGCCAAGGTTTTTGTTTTTTGACAATGTGATTATGTAACCTTGTACTTAATTTTGGTCCTCACTTGTAGGGTGCTTTGTCCTCTATATTGTCTTCTGTGCAAAGCAAACAGGATTGGATTCATTCATAATGAGTAGAGGCTAATTTTGCACATTTTCAACAGTTAGTTGCAGAAAGTAATTTTGTAAATATTTAATATAATTATTTTGAAAATAAATAGTTTGAAAAATTGCTTTTTGGCCATTCTGTCACATTTTTATCAAGTGAATTAGTGTAGAAAGTTGCATCTGATAATGTATGTACAGTAGGGTCCAAAACTTCACAACAATTACAGGTTTGAGATTTTGACATAAATGTGGAAATAATCAAAGTTTGATTATGATTTGAAGAAACATTTAAAACACAATAGCTTACGGTGGGTTTAATATGACGAAATATCCTGTGTCCTGTCCTGTCAAAAGAAGACTGTTTTATAGTGGTGTCAGAGGACGAATAGTTTCTAAACCTCTTCTGAGAAGGTGAAAATGCCAGCAGTTCACAGTGGATGACTGGAAAAAGTCCTATCTACTGATGAATTCAAGCTTGACATTCATGGCAGTAATAGAAGTAAGGAGCAAAACAGGAAAAAAAGGGGGTGTTTAAAACGAGTAGCTGTCATTTCCACGCAAGCGTGTGTGTGTGTGTGCGCAGCTTAGGAAGTAAGTGTTACAGTAGAAGTAAGGAGCAAAACAGGAAAAAAAGGGGGTGGGGGGTTCTCCCTACTCTGCAATTGACATGTTAGAGACATGTTATAGCCTCTGGTTTCTCCGTCTTTGTGAAAAGGGATTCATACTGCAGCAGGATAATGACCCCAAACACATTAAAGCAGCAGGAACCACTGGCAGACCAAGGAGTTCTGACTGTCCCGGACCTTCCTCCACAGTCACATGACCTCAGCCCCATTGTACCTTTATGGGAGCAGTGAGAAACTAAAACAAGTTGAGTTACTTGAACAGGCCTCTGATGAGTAGATCAAATGAGTGTCATCTGAATGCATACTTCAATAGAAGAGGTACAACTCAGGTCAGGAAATCTGACCTGTGGTATAAAGAAGTTCTGATTGCTGACCCAGAAATAGTGCAGAATCTTAAATATTTCTTCTTCATTTTACACGTCATAACTTCTTCAAACCCTCAATCCTCAAATTCTAAATATTTCCAGGTTTTAATGAATTGTATATTAGGGATTTTGAATGTGGTCTCAGACGTTTGGTCTTATTATGTTATATATTATGTTTTATTTCTAATTAGTGTAACATTATTGTTGGTATTTTTTATTGAAACTTGTCTAACTTTTTTAGTTTAAGGATTTTATGGTTAAAAACCATAGACTGTATAAAACAACGCAGAAACGCTCCATTTCCGGTCACTGTATCTAAGCAACAGGACTCCTCAGCTGCTGCAGTGCGACAACAGGGACGAGTCGGCGCTGCAGACACCAACGGAACCAACTCAAAAGCAGTCATTGTTCTGAATTATTTGAGGCATTGAACTCTGAGTTTGTGACAAAGCAGCGTGTCGATCACATTTTCCCTGTGCTACTGGGCTTAAACATATGCAAACATCTAAGCTAGGTAGCCGGTTACTTAGCGAGCTGACATGCTAGCTCCTTGAAGCTAATGCTGCCTTCAAAGACTACCGGAAATAGTCAAATGGATGCAGTTGAGATTGAAGGTTTATTCTTGACCTTGGATATATCACTTTGATGGTTAAATCAGATCTTACAGAATTTACTGCTTAGTTGTTTTACTTTAATACTTGAAGACTTGGCCACACCTAACAAATTTGATAATAGTGAGCGAAATTATTAATGGGAGGTGTATACCTTACAGTCTATCCTGATATTTCAACGTAAAGCAACTCGCCTAATTTGAAGAAAATAGCAGTACCCACCAACATACGAGCAACACTACACGACTGCATCACTAGTGTTCGTGACGCGTCGTGTGGCGTTTGTGAGAAAGGGGTTTACGAGGAGTCCGCGAATGCAGCAGATCCTGTCCTGTCAAAGTTAGCTAGCATTAGCAATGGTTGCAGTTAGCCGGTAGGATGCGGTAGGAGACCGCAGCAGCATCAACATCATCCATGCACAATGACCTAAGACAGGACCAGCTTAGTTCACTGTACGAAACGACTGGGAAGAATATTTCCGACACCAGATAAGTATGTTAAAGATATCTCATCCTTCTTGCTGTTTGAATTGCGTTTATTAGAGATGTAATTTGACCTGAAACTGTGTGATGTTGGTGCAGCAGGAGGACACAGGAACCCGGCCTGCGTTAGCATCATTACTGTACTGACAATACTTTGTTTGTCTGTGTATAACTCGCCATGAATTCAACATTATACACCTGCATCAACACAGGAAGATAACATACACAAATCCTTGACCTCGTCTTTGGCTGCCAACGTGATTGAGAATGAAGCTCTGTGGAGTCTTCAGGATGTTGTGACCTATCGTGTATTTAATGGGAGAATTATACACTGATTATACTAATGCAATACCTTACATGCATAATATCTCAGTATAGCTGCTATTGCTGTAATACCCCATTTCACTTGAGATAGGGGTGGTCTCTTAAAAACAACATCATTCATAATATAGATTACGGTTGCAGCTAACTGTTATTTTCATAATTGATTAGTATGATGATCAGGTTGTCATTGGGGCTATAAAATATCAGAAATTGTGACAGCCCATCAAAATTTCCTTAACCCTGTAACCCTGTTAATGACAAATAGTCCAAAGCCCAAAAATACAGTCACATGAGATTAAGAAAAGCAAAAACTCAAGCAGTTGGAACAAGAGAATGTTCAGCATTCTTGCTTGAAATATGACTTAAATGATTAATAAAATAGCTGCCAGTTAATTTTCTGTTAATGGACCATCAACATTTTAACTCTATTTGTATATGATGATCAAACAGATAGAGGTTTCCATTGTTGATTTACTGCCTTTGTTTCTTGTCTCTGTGCCTCTGTAGAGATGAGCCGCTTCTGCTCGGACAACAACAACTTTCCCTATGACAACAATGTCTTGGTTTTGGACATGGTGCTGGGCTCTTTATGGGGAGTGCCCCAGCCCATAAACTGGGACAATGTAGCCAAGCTAGTTCCAGGATTCACTCCCAAGGAGGTAACTGGAATGCTGGGTAACTATGAAAGCTTCCATCCATCCATCCACCCCTTCATCCATCCAGCCCCACCCATTAAACATCCCATGGTTTAGTAACATTAGGCCTGACTTGTTGATAAGAAATAATACGGTGGCACTGATGGGTTCTTACAGTGTGCCCGGCGATTTGAGGAGCTGAAGAGCACAGGGGTTTTTCCTCATGTGGACAACCAATGCAATGCCCTGACAGAAGGAAGCACCTCCCCTTCAGATGGTCTGTCCACGCTGCTGGACGCTGGGGAGGTGGTGGAGACAGGAAGCAGCCAGAGCGGCAGCAAAGTTACAGGTCAGTTAGTGCCATCCTGAGGCCTACACATTTAACTCCGTTAGTTTAACAGAGAAGAGCTGGTCTATCTAAATCATCTTTATTCGGCCAGGCTATCTGCAGGTCTCACATTTTTAAAAGGCATTGATTTCAGTTTCTTAAGACAAAAATAAAAGCCTTAAATATTTTCTCTCACCTGTCATAGGCAGGAATATCAGTTCTAAATACTTTTTACAATACTTTGTCAATCCCACAAAATGTGTAGCTATAGTATTGATGATTGCAGTATTTGATAACTAGATTTAGGTTCTATCTAATTACATATTTTTCTATTGGTGTCAGGAGGCTCCAAATCAACACCCTCAGGAAGAGTTGGTGTTGTGGAGAAGAAAGAGAAAAGAGTCTCAACAGAGGAGAATGACAAACCTCAGAAGCCACGAGAGTAAGTGAGAACTCACCCCCGCCTCAAAGGTTGCTCCAGTGAACCCTTGTACGTACATAAATATACATCTAAACCTTTTCCTTACAGTCCCAACATGGTCATCCATGTGTGTGATGAGACCAAGAACCTGAAGCAGGACTTCACATGTCCCAGAGATCTTCTGGTGAAAGAGATGCGTTACTTTGCTGAGTACTTGTCTGTGGACGCCCAGAGGTGGGAGGAGGTGGACATCTCTGTTCACTGCGACGTGCAGATCTTCGACTGGCTCATGAACTACGTCAGGAGGAACTCCGCAGGAGAAGGAAACAAGGACAAACCTCGGCTCGGTAAATCCCTGGAAAAACTGTAGAACAATATCACATTATTACACATGGGAATGCCTGAGCTGTCACTTACACTACATGTGTAAATCCGTGGATGGTGCTTGATTTACCGGTCACTAAACGTGGTGTGTGTTTGGTGGGTCACTGGCTGTGTGTTCTGTGTTGTTTGTTGGTTGTGGGGTTTGCTTGGTTGGTCATGTGGTGTTTGTCGGTTACAGAGCCCAGCAATGTGATCTCAATCCTGATCTCCTCCGAGTTCTTGAAGATGGATACGTTAGTAAGTGTTGTGACGTGTGACGGTAGGTGTGGTGATGTGCTTCGGGCCTCATGTTTTTCAAATGTAAGAAATCATTTGGTATATGTCGTGGCAACAACATAGTCCCAAGAATATCTTAGGACAAAGATGCTAAAGCTTCAAAGTTGCCAAAAAAGCACCAGCAGCTTGCAAATTTTTTTTATTTATGTTCCAGAACTGACACTTAGTAATCCCTTCTATTCCAGGAAAAACAAGAGGCCCATACATAGAGCTTTGTTAAGTTGATGTTGCATGGGTGTGAAGAGTGTAGATGTTCTTTTGCTTCCATGAGTTATGTAGACAGTTTGCAGTAAATCTTCTCTCCACTGCTGTACTTACTAAGTACTAATATTGTATCGATGATAAAGTGGTGTTTGATTAGTGTAGTATTTATGTCGGAGAATGAATCTAAGCTAACCACCGTTGTGAAAGGTCTTATGAGAGCGGCGTGTGTTTGCTCACGTTCAGGTGGAAGAGTGCATCCAGTACTGCCACAAACACATGAGCGCCATCGTGGCTACACCCTGCAACATGAACTGCATCAACAGCAACCTGGCAACACGCATCGCCCAACTCTTCAATCACAACGAGGCCGATGACATCAGGGACAAAAAAGACAAGTTCAAAAGGTAATGAGCTGGGAATGCAGAATGTGCTTCTGAAGTTATTTCT
Organism: Centropyge bicolor; assembly: GCA_037975185.1. Classification (NCBI taxonomy): domain Eukaryota; kingdom Metazoa; phylum Chordata; class Actinopteri; family Pomacanthidae; genus Centropyge; species Centropyge bicolor. Next base: position 2,674,769 of record JBBMOC010000057.1, on the reverse strand, counting down.
CAAAGCAATGCAATGATTTTACTATAAACATTATTATAGAGGAAGTGAAGTTATGACAGTGCAGTTACACATTGAGTCTTATTTTTTTTAATGAATCATATGCTTCTGCTTGTGGCAACCTAAAAATGCAAATCAGCCAATGTTAGAAATGTACCCTTTTTATTTTATTTCCCCCTCAAAGCAAATTGTTCCAGAAGAAAATTGAGCGTCTCTTTGATCCCAACTACCAGAGCAGAGACTCACCAGGAAACGCCTCCACTCTCTACAGGTGAGTAGGAGCTTCACAGGTTCCCTAAGTTCTTACCTACCTCACTGCTTAGCAACGGCCTTACTTATGCAACTTGTGTGTGAGTTCATAAACATTAGTTGCACTTCTGTTCTTGCCTGATATTTGGTGTATTCTCGCAGTCTTATGTTTGTCATATATGTGTGTTTATCCCCAGGTGTGGTCTGTGCCTTAAGCTGCTGACCAAAGACACAGAGAGGAAGATTTCTTGTGTTCCAGGGAAAATCAACATCGATGCTCGGGGAGAAATCATCTATACACACACTAGGTATTATAGCAGTACGACAAAGCAGGCTTCTATACATGTGCATGGTTTATACACTCCTACGTTCTGTACTTGTTTAATGTATGTATTCATGTGTCATTTACAGACAGAAAAGCTGGGATGTGCATGAATACATCACCGGGCTGTATGAGGAGCTCAAGTCCTGGGTCCTGGTCTACTGGAGAATCTGGGGTACCATCAACTACCTCACCTGCTCCAGATGCCAACAGGTGCGTGTTTGCATATGTCACCAGTGATTGACACCATCAACCTGATCATTTATGACACAGTGTATTCAGCCTCACCTGAAGTTTTTCTGTGTGCGTGCATGTGTGTGCGTGTAGGTGTTTGTGTGTGCAGAGCTGACCCATTGCAAATACCACCCAGACAGTGTGCTGTACCCTGGCATGAGTATAGAGAAAGGCTGGCATGGTGCAGGAATCTACCCCTGCTGCAACCAGAGAGTCCTCCGCTTTGATCCCACTGGCATGCCCAAGGTAAGGAGACACACACACAAACACACACACACACACACACACACACACACACACACACACGCTTACTTTGCCCCTGTTGTGTGATGATGTCCTGTTGTGCAACAGTGATATAAAACAGAATCACAATTGGCTTAACATGAACAAATGAATATTTAATTTGGTACATAAGTCAAGCCCTGCATGCCTTTACATTCTCGTTAAAATGTTCAGTAAAACATGCAGATTGCCTAATGAGTGCCCTATCAGTGCTTAATCTAACCATGATTCATACTTCTAAAATTCATCTACTTGGCTTGTAGTGTAGTACGGATAAGTTCAGAGTGTGTCCATGCCCTCCACCCACTGCATGCTGGGATGGCTTCTGAGCCCTGTTAGCCTCTGTGGCCACAGAGAATCAATCAATGCAACTCACAGTTCACCCTGACACACATAACACAGAGGTTAACAAGAGCTAAACCGTTGCACAAAGACACTGATATATGATGGACACTATAACCTATATTTTAAGAAAGGATCCTGTCATGTGATGCAGTTTTATATTGACTTCTCAGTGAAGAGGTTAATTCAATGCTTGTCATCATCTTAAATGTCTCCTGACTCACCTCAACATTAAGTCACTCAACATTTCTCAACATTTCCTCAACATTTCTGTCACTGCGGTTGTCATATAGCACAGTATAGTATATAATACTATATTATACCACATATTACCCTTATACATTATTATTAGCATATTACTATTATTATTATTATTATTATTATTATTATTATATATAGGAGTGTGTGTAGCATATATCACACTTCCATACTGTTATACATAAGATAAGCCTTTATTCGTCCCACAGTGGGGAAATTCACAATTCACAAATTTACATGTAGGTTATATACTTGTATACTATATATTACTATTTTGTTATTAATATCGTTATTGCTATTATTACTATACTACTACTAGTATTTCTGTCACTGCTGTTGTTGATATTGATGCTATATAGCACAGGGCAGTATAATATATTATTATTATACCACATATTAATATTATTAGTAGTAGTATATTACTACTATTATAATTATATGTAGTTGAGTGTAGTATATATAACATTACATTACTATATCATTATATTATACATGTACATGTATGTCATACAATGTATATGCTATATTATATTATACTACTACTATATGCTATATTTTATTATTTTATATTGTATTATTATTATAGTACTGTAGTACCATATTACTAGATTATATTTACCATAATGCACTATAGTATTAGCATTACCACTGCTGCTATTGTACCTTGTACACACTCAGGTATACACATTCAAACTTCTGTTATCTCTACTGACTAATTTATTGTGTCTATTCTTAGATGTTTTATTTTTTCTACTTTATATTCTACTTTATATTTTGTATTCTAAACAGTGCAATATAGGAGAAACGATGGAGATGTCAATTTCCCGGAGGGAACCTCCCAAAGGGATTAATAAAGTACTCTGTCTGTCTGTCTGTCTGTCTGTAAGTCAAGTGTTCATACATGTATTTGTGACTGAAAGACATTTCAGACAGCATTATCCATTAGAGGGTCTCACCACTGTGCTGCCTCAATCCCGACACATGTGTTTGTGTGTTCAGGGCTGTAAGATGCGAGACCACATCGTGAACTTACCTGATGAGGAGAACTGTGACGAGGCGACCTCCGCCCAGGTCAGAGTGCTGAATGACCTGCTGCTGCACAGAGACGCAGTGTGTCTGTCGAACACACCACCTGCTGAGGGGTGAGCAGGAGGCTGTGTGGATTGTTTGAAGACACTTTTATGTTGTTGTTTTCCAACATGTTACAGGGACAAATGTTATAAAATATTGTAATGAAATTCTGTGTGTTTGCGTCTGTGTGTGTATTAGTACTGAGGAGAGTCCATCCAGTGCAGAGAAGGTTCAGGACTGTGATGTTCTCCTGGAGCCAACGCTGCTCGGACCTCTGAGAGGAGACGGCAGCACTGTAAGTCTCTCTCTGTCTGATGCTTCTCTTCTACCTGTGTCTTTTTGCATATGACACTTTCCTGGTTCTGACTTCTGCTACTTCCTCTTTTTAACCAGTTTTCCCTTTTGAAAAACTGGAGTCTGCAACTGGTAGGACTTTTCACTCATTTCCATAATTGTATCTGCTTATATACTGATCATTATGTTATCTAGCTGTCTACATCAAAGGACACTGTGAACTGTGATTATACTGGGTGTTATATATTATACTGGTGTTAGCATGTGAATCCCGTGTGATCGAGCAGACGAGTTGTAAATGTCTGAAACGTGCGACCTTTGCCCTTCGCCCTTCCAGAGGCAGCAGTCTCTCCTGTCAGAGGACGAGGATTACACCACAGGGTCAGAGGTCACTGAAGATGAGGTGGGGGACGAAGAGGAGCTGTCCAAAAAACAAGGTGGAGAAGCTTTGTAGCTTTTTGTGACGGATCACAGTTCGATCATGTTGCTCATTGTGTGTTTGTTTCTGCGTGCTGGAGCTAGATGTGTGGCATTTGCCATCAGGGAGAAATAATGACAGATGGAGGTGATGTTTGTGCTAATTGCCTCCCAGCTTTGGTTTGAGCGCTCGTAAAATACACTTTCTTTCCAAAAGGGAGATGAGAACATTTACTCCAGCCCCATGTGTGTGTTGGTTACATGGTTAGCTTAGCTTAGCATGAAGACTAGAGGCTGAGAAGGCCTGAGAAAAATGTTCCCACTAACATCTCTGTTTGTGATCTGATCAGCCATCAAAATTGCCCTCAAATATTGATTTCATAGTCGATGAATTACAGTTTTAGTAGCTGTCTTTGTGTGTTTATTTTTGAGCCTGTGATGCTTTGCGGTTTCTCCTCAAGCCGATGAAAGAAATAACTTCTTGTTTGAAAGAAATAACAAGCCATCAATATATTCATGTAATAAAATAGTGTAGTGAGGTTTAATTACAGGCTCATAACTGTTCCTGTCATCACTGTGAGATGAGTTTTGTCCTGTTATGAAGAGCGATGAGCGTAATTACAGTCTTTATGGTTAATTGTGTGCAATCGGAGAACATTTCAGGCATTGGACAGCCATTGGGAGTCATATGGGTTATTACTGCACTGATGTGAGATGTGTATTTTTTCTGTATTTGTTTTGTGTTTGTCATGTTATCTGAAGAATTAGAATGGCGTGACAGGGGAAAAAACACAATAATGAAATGATTAAGTAGACACTCATGTTACATACGATGCCTTCCGGTGATCATTTGCTCTGATTACTAATCACCCCTGGCCTCATTATAAATGTCATGTATATTTTCATTTAACGTTTCAGTGAATTTTGGTCCTTTGGCCCTTGCAGCACTGGTAGCAGCTTCAACGCTGAGTCACTGTTGTAGTTTAAATGATAAAAGTAAAATGAGGACACATAATGAAACTTCTCTCTATTTATAGCTCATCACCAGTGCTCCACCCCCACCCCCCCCACACACACACATCTTCATCGTGTCTGTTATTAACGTTTCATTGTTGTTAACTGTCCAGCCCTTTAAGGATGGAAAATGAACAGTTGCAGTGTTTGGCCAGCAGATGGCATCAGAGGCCATCAACATATTTAGCATGTTTTTGTTTTTCTCTCTCCAGCTGCTAAGAAGGCCAAGAAGGCCCACAGACCCCTGAAAAAACAAATTTCTTCTCCAAACTTCCAACGCAAGGACAAACCAGAGAAAGTGAGTCAGTGGATTCATTAATAGTAAATTTAGATTCCTTGGTGGAGTGAAATACTGCTGAGTGCAACCAGAATATCTAAAAGACTTGTTTACTGTTTTGGTACAATTAAAGTACAATATAGTGTAAAGTTGAAGTATAGTAAATGTTGTACTGTAACACGATGTAATATTTCCAGTTAGGGAATGTCTTAAATAGAGATGTGATAGTAGTAGTATACCTACTATAACTGAATAGTATAGTGACTTTTTTTTTTTGATGCATGTATCATACAATGTTGGGTTCACACAGAGGAAGTTGTTTTTACATTATTTGTTACTCTAGCGACTCAGTTGAACATCCTGTCCTTAAACACATCTTACACACTGCTTATATATTTATGGGTCCTAAACTTCCATCATGTGTTTAGTCTTTCACTTTTACTTGAGTCACATTTGGAGATATTGTGTTAACTGCAAATCTTTTAGGAACTGTATTTCTAATTCCTACTCGAATCACATACTACATTGCTGTAAAGAACTGTAACTGCATTTTTACCTTTTTCTAAATCTGATTTTCTTTCCCTCAGTCCCAGTCCAGGGACAACACACCTTTCACGTGAGTTCATCTGCAAAAATCTGAAACTTTATAGACGTACTGATGCAGTAAATATTAGCCATCTGACGACTGTAAAGATAAAACAGCTAATGGGAATAGGAAAACTGCACAGTCTCAACTCATGAATTTATTAGATTTATTTAGAATCAAGATCACTGTTACAGCAAACTGTCTTTTTTCAGAGCCATGAAGAAGGTAGTTTGCCTTCAAACCAAAGCCTCTCTATAATTCATTCATTCATTTTTACTGACTGGAATTAACACTGGTGTGTTTTGTAGAGTAAGTGTCCAGAAAAGTAAGTGGGACAGTTCTCGCTCCATGCGATACAACCAGGACGCTCAGAGGGAGGAAGGTAAAGGACGACTCTACAGGAAATGAATGTTATTAATACTTTGGTATTATTAGGCCTGTCAAGTATGCACCACCCATTCAAATCAGTCTTTTAAATGTTGTTTCTTCATTCCTTTATTACGGTTTTGCATTTATATCAAGTTCTGTCTTGTTGTGTTTTTATTCATATTTTTTTTAATATCATGTTTGTCTGTATGAACCAGACCAGCGTCGCATGGTGGAGATCATCGGCCACCTGACAAAAATGAGGTTTGGAGACCAGGAACAGAGCAAATCTAAGGACACTAAAGAGGCGAGTGTCTGTTCACGTCGTGCATATACACAATGTCATTTAGTATCAGGATGCTGCAAATGGATTCTTTGTCTTATTTCACTCCTTGTGGTCACTGGTGTTGACAGCCCTGCTGTCCTAGTTTTTGCAGCTGCCTGATGTGGGATTGTTTTCTGAACTGTGTGTGTGTGTGGTTGCAGCCCACAGGGGGAATCTACTCCAGACTGGAAGCGCAGTTTAAGAGTGCCTCTCAAGCCAGACAAAGTTCAGAGAAGACACCCAGGTACTCTCTGTACACACACACACACACACACACACACACACACACACACACACACACACACACACACAAACAAACACACAAACACACACACACACACAAACACACACAAACACATACACACACATACACACACACACACACACACACACAAACACAAACACATACACACACAAACACAAACACATACACACACACACACACAAACACATACACACACACACACACACACACACACACACACACACACACACACACAAACACATACACATACACACACACACACACACACACACACACACACACACACACACACACACACCTCATCATGTCCCGTTCAATAATCCACAATTTCCTCTCTCACTGGCTGTGTAGATCTAAAATACGCTACGCTCAAGTCCGGACAACATAAAGGACCTGATGGGGTAAAAGACCTCTGAGCTGTTGAAGAGACGAGCATGAAAACTGATGAAGAGGAAGAGGCGAGATCCTTCTGCGAGGACTCAGAACAACAAACTAACTTCCTGCTGGCAGCCCCTCTCGCACGGCCACCACTTATACCCCAGCTGTGGCCTCCTCTCCCTCACCCCCTGTCAGCCCTGTTCCCTCCCTCTTTGCTTAACTCAGGTGACTATGTATGGATCACCATCAACCGCATCCAGCGTCACTCAGCTAGCTTTTTATTTGTGCAGCTGCAGCCAGTCCTCGAAAAACAAGGAGACGTCTGGATCCAGCTCAGTTCTTAGGAAATGCACTCAAACCGATCAGCCTCTCAGTGAGTCTTTAGGATTTATTTTTGGAGCTAGATAAGTTGAGGGTTCCTACAAAAGGACAACTTGACAAATGCTAGTTTATTCTTTTCCAACCTTCATCTTACCTGAAGATCTGACTTATGTGGATCCAGTACATCCAGTGTGTTTTGGTCAAACTGCTGGTCACAGTGTGTCAATTCATTCAATTAATGTTTGTCTTCTGTGATGAGGCCCGGCCATCTGGGTGAGACAGATTCCTCTCCCCCCCCCCCCCCCCCTCCAGTTCTGGTAGAGATATAGTTCTAGCCATTCCTGTCTGTATTGGAATGTAACTGTACTGTACAATACTGGGACCAATAAAACATGAATTCACTGACACTTGTTTGACATGTTTTTCGGTCTTTGTCCACTAGGTGGTAGTATATCACCTCGGGGGAGTTACTGTGCTGTCAACAATCAACTTTGCCCCAGTTTGACCACAACCTATCACCTCTGTTCAAACTTACTGCCAGGTGATATGGAAGGAAACAACACAGAATGTCAGATTTCATGATTGAATGAAGTCCTGAGTGTGGCTTGTTTTTGTTGCTTGAAAGACAAAGAGAAACCTGTTCATGTAGTAGAAACAGTGTGAAAGTCCTGGGCAGAGGTCTGGTATGTGCCACTGGGTAGAGGGTCAACTTCCCCCTCTGTTTGAGAGGCATGGAGCAGTGGGCGTGCTAACCTGGCTCTTCCGGTCAAACTTACTCACAGCGGTATTAATAACCCTGTCTGCCACAGAGCGGGGCATGAGGGGGCGTGGAGTGGGCATTTTTTTCTTTTTGGGTAGGTAGTAGGTGGGCGGGGGCTGCCCCAGCTGTTCCCTCTTCTCCTCGACAGCGGATGCCGAGAGTGGCTGAGGATCTCTGGATCTGGGTCAGTGAGGGAGGGAGGGGGGGTCCAGTTACAGCCAGACTGAATTATGGTCCCAGAGAGATGGTCAGATATGAAAGCATCAAAGCAAACATATGAACTAGTAAAGCACCAGAGGAAAGAGATAGTGACTCCAGGAAAGGCTGCAAAAATGAAAATGATAATAACATGTTATCACTAATATCAGCAAAGGCCTTCGTGTGCAGGGCGTTGGGTCATTAGAAATAAGGAAGTGCAGCTGTAACAAGTGGCCACAGCTCAGACTGGACCCCCCAACAAAATGAACTGAATACAGTAAAGTCAATCTTTCAGTCTCACAATGAGTATCTGCCATCGCCAGAATCCAGCAGCTTCCTCTCTGGTTGCATCAGAGCTGACAGGTCGTTGCGATTGCGTCAGACGAGTGTTTCAACTTTCAGTGGCAGGGCGTCATCATAACCTTTAATGTAATACCAGTATGTTAACAGGGATTAGTGGCAGGGTCAGTTTACACAGCAGCAACCTTGGCCAAAGATGTCTGAGCGGAAATGGCTCCGTGCCGCGGTGTGTGTGTGACAGACGATATCCATCATCATCATCAACTACCTTTCCATTTGGGATTTATGTCTATGTGAGTGTTTTTGAGGTACTGAGAACTTTAAATGGAAGTTTCAGATTTGTAATGACAGTATAGTAAGAACTCATATTCCCTTCATTTAATACATTTAAAGTCTCCAATGAAATGTATCAATATAGATGCATATTAAGCATTTCCTGTTGTTTCACTTCCAGTCAAGGTGAATAAATACTTAATAGTATAAAATAATATAAACGGTAATGTTATTTTTTTTTTCGCATCTCAGATACACGAACAGCACATTTTCAGGTCACTCGCCAACTTGTTATCAGTTCATCTGGTGCAAACCTTTCAGACTGCAGGGCTTTAATTTCACAGAACAGTGAGGAACTAGTCCAACCTCAGCATCATATGGTGCTTCTGTGTTTCTGATACCCTCCATACTTGAAGATACAAAAATACTTGGCTTGGAATAGTTGTGTTTTCCACCAAAAAAAAAAGTTCAACATTGGGTTAGTAATTCTTAAAATGTTGTCTCCTTCCTTGAAAAATCCAGAATCTATGAAGGTGTAAATATTTGTTTTAAAAAGTTGAACTACTGAACAAGGTGTCTCCTGAGTCCCGTCTCAGTGTGAGTGTCAGAGGCTTTGTTTTCACATCACTTGTGTTAACTACATATTGAACCACGAGTGGCTTCCAAACAAGTTGTGACATCTCAAAACTATGTTTGTGTTTAACTAGGTTTAAGGTGAGCACAGGGAAACAACTAGGCACATGCATTATTCTGCACAGGGAAGCTCAAACTAACAATCAGCAAAATGTATTATTTAGTGGAGGGGAAAATTTTTAGTTAGTATAAAAACTATGAAACGTATTCTGTAAAATGGATCTCTGCTGGGGAATGAAGAAATGTGAGCAGAGGCAGGGTTATAAAATTCTCAACTTTAATCAGTTCAAAAAGTTCACAACAAATGTAACACCTTGAGAAGGGAAATTTGCCATTAGAGACTGGGTACTTAATTGGATTTATACATTCTTTTCCTAATTAAACTCGTTGGCAATTCATTTGCTCTGTGGACAAAAAGCCTTTTGTTTATTTGGACAGAACTCAAACAGGTACAAATGAAAAATGCAAAAATACAAAATTAAATGTAAACCCAGTTTTATTTTTCATTTTGCTCTAAAGGTAGTGTCTTTAAGCACTACTGCATGGTAAACAATCTAAATTAGTAGAATTCAAAATCTTCAAAGCCTTCTGAGTTAAACAGGAGTTGTTATAAAGATGCAACCAACTAAGAACCCATAAATACCTCCGCCACTGCCATCCCATTAATGAAGGCTCACAAATGAGCAACAATCCTCTTAGAGGAAAACAAAACGCTGATGTCGACTAGGCGACAGCACACACGCGCACACACCCACAACAAAAAGAAACAATAGAATAAAAGGAAAAAAAAATGTTCCCATGATATTAAAGATGCTATACAATTGGGATGATGTGCACATATTCGGTTTTGCTTTCCCTAAAAAAAAAAAAAAAAAAAACTCCTGCCGGCAGCAGCCAAACACTTGTTTTTGTTTTTTTTTTAGGTGAAGCATAACTCATCAGCAACAGATGCTGATACATAAAGCAGCATCTCTCGACCTTCATTCATTATCCGTTAGTTTCACATTCTCCCACAATGCCGTGGGGCACCAAACAAGCGGTGCATGCGCCTCTAAAAGACCACTTCCTGTTTGTCACACCACAGGTCTAGAAGCCTCTATGCCGACTTTACAGATATGCCGTTTTTCACAAAAACCCTGCTCAGACTGTATATATAATATATTTATATATAAACAAATATATGGGAAAAGGGAAGAGCTTGGAAAAAGAGATCATGGGAGGTGGAGGGAACAGAACAAAAACAAGATGGTTAAGTTGTCCTAATTGTTACAACCTCATCATGCAGGTCTTGGGATGGGCCAGAGACCAACAAAACATAAACTCAGATTAACAGTTCTGGAAAGATATTACACAAAAAAGTCTCCATAGAAAACGCAGATTATGTAAAAAGGGCCACAGGGTGACGCGGTAATCATTTACATATTGTTGGCATTGTTTTGGTCAACAGACATCCAATAGGACAGCCCGCTCTGCAGAGGGTCAGCGGCCTCCCACCACTCTCAAGTGCCTCTCTTGGGTTTTGTTGTGGTTGCTGTGGTTGGGGTTGTTTGTTTGTTGGTTGGTTGGTTGGTTGGTTTGTTTGGAGTACTGTACAGTTTGGTTGAGCTGCTGCTCAGTCACACATCTCCTCTGGGATCTCGTGAGGGTTGAGGATGCCCGGGACTGACAACTGGATCTTGTGTTTCTCCTCCTGGGCCTGACGAAGTGACGCTTCCCTCTCCTCCAGGAACAGGTCTGAGGTGTCCTCGCCTGCAAACTCCTGAAAACAGCAGCAGAGGAGGAGGAAACACTGCGGTTAGCTGCAGGGTTTACACTGTCAGACCACATCTCCATCCATTTATCCATTCACTTCATACATCCACTCATCCTGCTGCAGAATCCTGACTGAGGCTGCAACTAATCATTACTTTCATCATTGGTTCATTTTACACTTCATTGATTAGTCTCTTGTCAGAACTGTAAACTTCCAGAGGCCGAGCAAGCTGTCAACAGCCCAACAGCTGGAAACCACAGCAATCAGTGGAGCAGAACAGACTGACCACGTCCTGTGTCACCATCACACACAGTTGACAATAACAATAAGCTGTGACAGCAGCCACAATCCTCCCATATACTTAGAAGGACAATCTGGCCATGCAGGAAAATGTTATTTCTGGAAACAACAGCTAAGTAGCTAACTATGTTGTCCCGTGCAGCACACACAACAAACACCGAAGCCAGAGGTCTGCAGAGCCTTGCTCAGTCGACCTCAGCTTATTAGCAAACAAACACATAAACAGACAATTGTAATACATGACATTAAATGAAACAGTGAGTTGTGTGTGTCTTTATTGGCCCCAGAGAGGAGCTACCAGGCTGTATTAATACCACACTGATTCTTTAGCATGACAGCTACAGTAGCTGAGCTCACCTTTATCTGGACGAGGAAATCCCTAAGGTGCTCCTTGAAGGCAGGAATGTCCTGGTTTAGACTGAACAGTCCGGTCACAAACACCTTCACCTGAGCACTGACACAAACAAAGGTGCACAACATGGTTAAGAAACGTGTAGTCCACTACAACAGACATTGTGTGGCGTGTGTTCATGTCAAGCGGCAACCTCCGGCGCTGAAAAATGAAGCCAATGCGGAATTGCAAAAAAGCTGCAGTTCCTCGAATAACCACTAGAGCAGGCTGCAGAAGGGAGTCAATTACATTTGAGCCCCATGTTAAAATGTCCGATTTTACGACAGAAAAAAACATATTTACAGCCTGGTTCAAAACATGGCTCTAGTCTCATAAGCTGTTTTTCTACTCCATGACAACTCTGGGGGGGGGGATTTTTTTTAGAAGGCGTTCGTTTAAAATATACAGCATACATCATTATGCACAATTCATAGCTGTCAATCTAAGTGGCGCCACTTTGATTGACAACTAGCCACTGACGGTCTAAAGGGCGTCACCCCGGCTAATTCTAGTCACTGAGTTTGGGAAAGAGATCGTCGTGGGGTTTGCCGGCTAGCAACGATATTTAGCATTTAACCTAGCTGGTTAGCCGTAGCTAGTTTGATTATTTCGAATAAAGCGGCTTTTTTCAGCCAATAGCGTTCATTCAGCCGGCCCATAGGACCCGCCTCAGCTCCGCCCTCGCTCTACCTCTTTGTCCATATTTGGAGTAACTGGAGGTAGGCTACCAAGATGGCTACGCACTACGATTTGCTTCATTTTTGCTCTTCAGAAACCTATGGGTGACGTCACGGACACTACGTCCATATTTTATACAGTCTATGGTTCATGTGCATTCTACTCACTCTTGTAGGTGAGGGAAGGCAGTCTTGAGCAGGTTGGCCACGTATTCCTGGATGAACACCTGGTTGTTGGTGGGGCTGGCAGGGTTTAGCACGGTGGTGATCTTCCCTTCCTCCACCAGGTTGAACATGTAGGCCAGGATGGAGGCGTGCATTGTCAGGCCTGCAGGACACAGCAACACACACAGAGCCTTTTACTACACAAACTGCACTGACTTAACTTGAATCTCATCATCTTGCTCAGACATTCATGTCCGTCCTGGACCCCACAGCTCACTCGTGTAAACTCACCAGCAGTGTGCGATGTGTCAGTGACCACGGAGAAAATGTGTTGTAGGATATCACAGAAATACGTCTGGTAGAAACTCTGAGCGGCTGCTTCCTCCTGGGCCACATTCTGCAGCAACGTGTAGAGAATCTGCAGACCTGGATGAGCAGAAACAGAACTTCAGCTTCACACAGGAACGTCACACCTGTACACTACTGCAGGGCTCCAAGCATGATCAGACAAATGCATTTCAGCAGGAGCTTCTGATTGATTGTATTACAGTGCACCTGCAACGTCAGATTTCATTTTGTGTTTTTTGCTGTTTGAAGATTATCCCCACCTGTGACACACTGTCCCTGTGACATGTTAAAACACAGCACCCCTGTTGTTCTGCATCATTTAGGATTCATGGTCTAGTCGTGGTTGCTCAGTATGAACATTAATAAATGTGGTAAAATGGGTGTGTGTGTCAGCAGCCTTACCGGTGTCAGCCACATTCCTCATGGTGTGTTTGAAGGCCCAGATGATGGAGTCCAGCACCAGTTTGAACTGGGCAGGAGGGATGGCGAGGAATGCCGGGAAGCAGTGAGAGTTTACAGCTTGGAGCAAGTAGAAGAAGTGGGTTCTGTGCTCTGGATATTCCTCGAAGTTCTGACAGGAAAACAAGTAGACAAGTTGTCAATATGTTTGCTCCTACTATATAATTCAAGAGTTGGTCCAGGTCTGGCTGACCCAGTGTTTATAAACCTGCTCAAGCATCATGTCCACTGGGGATGAGTTGGGAGGGGGCGCATGACCACCTCACTTTGTAAAACTGTGTGCTCAAAGCGATTTAACAAACAAGTTTAAGAAGCAGCAGAGAGTTATGTGGCAATGCTTGGCAGACTTTAAAGCACAGTTAGTGCTTTTAGTAAGGTGCAGTATCAGAAAGTTATCAGGTCTCTGTAAAAGAAATTAAATCTAATATCAACCGATTTATCTATCTCTTACTCTTCACCCTCTTATTGAGACAAGTCTGACTGCAGTAAGTGTAATTTGATACATATTTTCGACGCGTGCAATAGGTTCAAGGTTGGATTACCAAATGGGCAAAGCAGTCAACTGTCCCGGCAGTGAAGGCCACACAATATAAATTGCTTACCTATGCACAAATGAGACCTGCCAATCCAAATGTTTGTGGTCTTAATGACTGAGCTGAAAGTGTTTCAATTTACACTGAAGCGTCGAAAAATCTGCCTTCTGTCCATTATATTAGACTAGTGCTCATCAATGTACATTATTACATGTCAGAAAGAGAAATATAAAGATCACCATCTGTATCACATATGTATGTTTAGAAAAAAACCCTAATTGCAGTACCCAGAGATTATACAGTAAACCAAACAGTGTGAGATAAGGATTGAATTAATTGATGAATACGTCAGACTGAGCTGCGTCTGGTTGCTCATTGGGCCTCACCTTGTTGATCATGTTTAGGGTGCATTCGAAGACGGCATCGAAGATCTGGGGTATCTCGCTGGTGATGTGTCCGCCCAGTTTGTTAACGATGGTTGCCATGGTGCTGAGGACCTCGGGCTCACGGGCAGCGGGGACATTGCGTTGGTAGTCGATGAGGACGGCGTCCAGCAGCGGCGGAACAAAGTTCTCCCCTACCTGGAAAACAACAGGGGGGATCAGCAGGGATCAGCATGCACCCCGCTTTAAAAACAGGTGCAGGGAAGACTGGTGTTCTGGACCTCTTAAAGTCGGTTTTGACAGGTACTTTACAAAAGGTGCAGATACCATTTTTGCAAGTCCATAAACTTGAAAAATGACCAGTCCTCGTCTGCAGACACACTATGAATATTAATTGTTATGCTGATAAAAAGAACAGCTGAGGGCAGAAGCGGCCAAGTCTGCCACAAGGAAATTAAATCTTTGTGTTTGATCTAAAAATACCATCTGGATTAGTTCTACTTCTTTTCTACTGTCAACCATTTCATTGATTGCCACAGTGTGTAGTAGCTCCTGAGGACACGCAAGAGTAAAAATATATCACTGCTGTTTGCTCAAGACCACATTAAGTTTTTCATTACAGCATGTTATTATATACAATTGCATTTTCTTTGTGAATTTTGAGCGGACTGCTCATCACACCAAAATAGGGCTATTGTTCCTCATGACAGCTATAGAAATATTAGGCTCTCCTCTGTCAGCAGCCATGTGCCTCCGCATTTCTGAGGATTTTACAGCGATTTCTCACCATCTGTGGGTCGTTTGATCGGCTGACCCAGCCGGAGATCAGTTTCAGTGTCTCTCGTTTCACCGTTCTCATACTCCGGATCAAGGGCTGTTTCGTCACCATCTCACCTGCAGCACAAAGAGCAGACACATATTGGTTGCATGGGCCATAGAAAAGAACTCCAGTACAAAGCATGGACATTTGCAGACGTGTTTGTGTGTCGGGGTGTCTTACTGTGTGCTGCACATATATCTATCATCATCTGCTTTGCACTATATCACTGACAGACCGTAGTTAAGCTGACCAACACATTAAGCCCTCAAAAGGGCTTGGTTAAGGTTTTGAAGAGGACTTATTCCTCCTGCACGGATTGTCATGTCTTTCTCGGCCAATGCAAGTACAGAAATCTGTGATACTTGATCATTACTGACAGACCTCATACGGCACCTCACCTCCCTTTAAAGCACAGAAAGACTCAGAGATGAGTCACCATAACAGGCGCATGCAAGTAAAAAAGGACAGTGTTGCTGGCCTACAAACAAAATACCGCTATCAAATGACAAAACACTAAAAAGGTACTGCATGGCAAATATAAGTATAAGCATAAATAGAACAAATCTATTGCAACCAAAAAAAAGAAAAAAAAAGAAACACAAAATGATAGTTTGTGTTAGAGAGTGTAGGTTAACCTTTCAACACAAACAATAACACATGGCAATGAAAGCATATCTGTAACACACTGAAGCCATACTGAAATTACACAAAGGACTGCATGCCTAAGCAACAATGAAGCAACGCCGTCTATGCAGTGTACAGATCTGTACACAAATTACACAACCAAAACAAGTCATGCACAAATGTGAAGCACAAAACAAAAGATTTCAGGTTAGGCCTCACCAGTGTTCAACTATTAACATATTCATATCCTCGAGACAATGGATGATTTGTATTAGACGTTAAAGATGTCAAACTGAAATAACATCTCTTCCTAGATGGAGGGGGACATCTCCACCTGTCTGCTGCAACATCACTGCCCTGATATGCCTGGACACCACATTCAAAGGGAATGAACCTCAACTTCACTTTATCTATCTTTAAGGTTATCAACTACCTGCGCTCATCATCATATCATATGTGTGTAACACATGTCATGTATGTGGCATCATGCTGCAAATAGCCATTAGATGAATCTACAGACATATCATCAGTTAGTTGTATGATCACAAGCACACACCTCCCTTACCATTTGTCTGAATGGCAGCAGAGATGTTCTCGCTGAGGCACTTGTAGACATTGAGCATGTCGAGATAAATCCGTCCCAGCTGGATGACAAATGGGTGTCCCACAGCCTTACAAGCTCTGACGTTGGTCTTCAGGATGCTGCCCAGTTGTTTCACAGTCTCTGGGTCCTTCAAGATGTCCACGTTCTGAGGGAGCATCAGGAGGGGGGATGAAGCAGATTATAGATTAACATACTGTTCTTGTTTGTCTGTCTCAGAAATACAGACTGTTATAATGGGTAACATGTTTCAGTATGTGGTACTATTCATCTCTTACCTTGGTAGCCTGCTGGATGATGCTGTCCCACACTTGATTGGGCAGCAGCATGTATTTTTCGATCAGGTGCTCTTGAACAGCCTGATCTGTCTGGGCTCCAATCATATAGCCTACTGCCTCGTAGAACGTGTGCACCTAGACACAGGAAGAAGAACATTTGCCAACTTGATTGGGCAAAAGCAAACAAGAGAGATGATTTTCAAGCTGAATTCTGGTAACACATAACTGTGTGTCTCTTCCATTACATGGGATACATCTCAAGAGATGATGAAAATGCCCAGTAGCATCTATTTACTGACCTGTTGAGGTTGAAGGTCACAGATGATGGTGTTGATGTTGTTGAGGATCTCGTCGATGAAGGGCATCACCTCTCCCACCTGCACCTGGATAAAGTGCCGCCTGCACTTCTGGGCAATCTTGATAAAGGTATCACAGGCCATGTCCTGAACACCATCATGGGTCTCTGATGAGGAAAGGACACAGAGAGAGATATTAAGTTTCAAATATGTTATTTATAGAGTCAATATTCACATTCAAAGCAAAGTATAACCAATAGGAGCATTGAAGTTAAGAAACAACCCTCATCGCTCACCATGCATGAACTCAAAGAGCTTGTTGACCACAGTTTTCAGGAACTTCCAGTGGGCTCTGAGAAAGCGTGGATACTGGCCAACAATATACATAATGTTGGAGGCGATAATGGCCTTGTTGTCCTTTCCTCTCTTCTGCTCACACAGACCCAGCAGATCCTGGGACAAACAAAAGATTTTTCACAATCACAGACACACAACCTGGGGTCAGTGTTTAGTGTTTTGTACAGTGGCTTGCAAATCCTTAAGCATGAACGTGATATCAAAACCATCTTATAATTTGAGCATTTATTGAAGCCAGTAATTTCGCTTTTTACAGATATATATTATACATCTGCATTTGATATAACCTCAGACATATAAAATTGAAGAGACTGTAAAGAGTTTTTTTTTTTTTTAATACCTTGATGACTGTGACGAGGAACCTCTTCTCATCCTCCTCATGCATGGCTCCACTGATGGATCCAATGGCCCAGCACAATGTGTTGAGGTTCTTCCAGGACCATTCAGTACCGTTCACCTGGTTGTGAAGCTTCTCTGTCATTATGCGTTCTGTGTCTGCATAGTCCAGATGAGTCAGGTACACTGCAGGATGGCACAGCACAAAGCAGATTAGTATTATCAGCATGTATACAATGTATGGTAAACTTAAAGCCAAAAGCACAGTGAAACATTTTGCAGATTCTAAGAGAAGTGGCCAAAAGAAAGTAGACTAAAAATAAAGCCAATCATACCAAGGGTTTCCCTCATGTTCTTGTAGAGGTTGATGGAATCAGTGTCCTTCATGAACTCTCTCACCACCTCTCCCTGGTCATTCTCCACCACCAACACCTCCTCTGGCTTGGCCATCCGACTTACCATCAGCAGACGCACCTGTCACGAGAGATAAACACCTGTCAGCACATACACACACCACAGCGCAGTCTCACTGCTCTCACACGTGCAAACACACACATGTCAGCGTGCAACCTGTAAGGGCATAAATGTTATGGGATAATATACGAAGACGTGTTTGTCTCATGGCATCACATGCACATGCACGCACAGAAAGAGAGAGAGAAAGAGATAGATAGATAGATAGATAGATAGATAGATAGATAGATAGATAGATAGATAGATAGATAGAGACAGAGACAGAGATAGAGAGAGAGAGAGATCTGGTGCTATTTTGCTTTACTATCTGTGGATTTTCAGTAACGTTGTAATGAGCAACTCCTCTGGCAGCAGTTTAACAGCCACCTGTTGCTTGACCAGTGCCAACTGATTCTAGTATGACTGAGAGCTAAGACTCTGGAGGTTCAATGAGCTCAAACTGTTCTGCACCCTAACACACTTAACTTCTGTACCATCTCTAACTTCTAAGAAATGAAAAGAAAATATTCACTGCTGACTTTGTCAGCTTATGGCCATGTTGTTGACATCCCAACAATGCAGTAATTCATCACACTGCATCACATTAAACAAATGCCATGAAGTGGTAAAAAGTGCCAATCAAGGCTATAGGTGTTTTAATTCTTATTAATTCTTCAATAAAGCAGAGAAGTTCAATGTAATTTGCTGTGTGTGGTACCTTGGAGAGTACAGGAAGATAGAGCTGTCTGCGTGGTGGCACATCGAAGTGCTGGTTGCCAGAGAGCAGGGGGGACGTGGATGTAGAGAAGGGACTCTCTCTGTAGAGCTCAGCAGCCAAATGGTTCCAATACTCCAGACATATTTTGAAGATCTCAGTCTCTTCCACCTCTGATACCAGCAGCATGTAGTGGAGGGCCTGAAAGAGGAACAAGGACAAATCAGACCATGGATGATCTACATGAGACACTTTTTTCACTTTAGTTTAGTCTGTAAATATTTCTCCTGTGCAGCCCAGCTAGACAAGCCATTTTACTACTGTCCCTGCAACTGACAGCATTCTCTCTTACCTCCATTAACGTTTCTCTGAGGTTGAGTCGCTTCTCAATGAGCTGCCCGTGCTCTTTAAGGAAAGTACAGAGGAACAGACTGAGGTTCTGGATGAAGTTCTGCTCATCATCTTTTCCGTTGGCATAGGCCAGTCGAATGTTGGTGTTCAGAGGCAGCATCTACATGGATCCGATTGAAATCTTAATTAGTATCTTTACAACAATAAAAGTGAATCTGAGCACTGTCTTATCTGAGTGATTTAACCCACCTGTTTGAGTTGACACATGGTCAGGGTGAAGAGTGTGACAAACTGCTCCTCATACTGACTGACGCTCACACCGGCAATCTCTGTGAGGCACTTCAGTGTCACATTGCGAAACATGGGCACGTTCAAGAACTGGAAACAGTTGAAAAAGATGCTTATTTACAGACTATTTTGGTTTACATGTAGGTTAGTAATTTTAACTTGCTTGACACATGCCTTACTTCACCCCTTGCTAACTAATTTGTTTAGCAAACAATTCATTCTGGCTCAGTCCGAGACCAACAAGTCAAGTCAACTTGAGAAATGACATGTTCATCTGTGTACACACCTTATACACCAATGTGCTGATCAGTTTGGTTTCAAAGATGTATCCCAGAGGAATCCAGTTGAGAAAACGTAGGAGGGTCTCCAGAGTGGCGTGGACCAGGGGGGCATTCTGGGAATTTTCCTAAGGTGCAACCAATAAGACAACAAACAACTGAGAAACAAACAGGGACGTGGAACTGACGACAAATATTGTACAAGAATGCTAAAAAAGTAAAAAATGAGGATTTACATACCATAACAAACTGGCAAAGCTGGAATATCTGGGAGAATTCATTGCACATGCTGAAAGAAAAGAACAACATGATGGGAAATGCTATTTGCATTTAACTTGTTTTTACACCGATTAACTCCATGGATTTGAGAGTCAGATAATAAACTATCCTTCAACAGATCATACTGAAATTAAACTGTGAAGGTTCAAATGAACTTCATCTCATTGCCTACTGCACAGTTTATGGTTATAACAATCACACATTAATTATGACATTTCCTATCTGAAATACAGCTTCTGATATTGTTCCCTGAAGGTCAGTTTTTCTTCCAGGAAATGATTAATGTTTTCCAATGTTTGTAAATCAAAGCTTGAAAGTGAAAACAGAGGACACAACACGACAGTGTGTAAAATGATTAGTCAAATTTTATGGCGTAGTGAAAGTATTCAGGTGTGAGAATGCTTCAGCTATACAGGTGACCTGCATAACATGAACAACTACACCCTGCAGATGTTTGTCATTGTGTGCAGATTAAAGTTGTATGAAGGAGAATATTCAAAGTGCAAGAAAACTCACATACAAAATATCAACTTGTACAGCTTTCTTCTCAGTCGAACGACTTCAACTCAAATAAGTATCACTGGGAAACATCTGAATAAGGAAAGGGCTAAATGAACTGTTGCTAAACCTTGGAAATAGGATGATGTAATAAAGCGCTGACAACAATCATGCTTGAGAAGAGAGAACTGTCCATAAGAGAGAAATGCAGTTTATTCGTTTTTCTCATCCTGCCTCAAACTCTTCATATCAAACAGACAAACTGGATAGCTCATTTGTATTTTATGTGCAGGCTGTGCACAATGGATTGCACAACTGCCTGTAATTAAGGCAACATTAAAATTGCAAATCACTTGGATAAAACTTGCTGCAATAGTGATCGGCTTGTCAAATGTAATTTTGTGTTAATAAAATGTCAACACCAGGAAGCAACGTTCAGTGTACAGAAAGGGAAGTTTGTATGCAAGTCTGTTCGACAGACATAGCATTACATCATTTTTGATGTCGCAATATTTTCAAATGCCAACACATTGAGATCATATTTAATGATGTTCTGAAAGCACTAGAATAATGTGGACTCATTTATACTTATATTGGGCAAAGCTTTGTGAGATTAATGACAGGAAAATACTTTGTAAATGCTGTAATTAAGTCAAATGTTTAAAAAATCTTGACTCTAATGAGATATTCCACACAAAGTCTATCTTGTGACTTTGAAACACTCACTTTAATAATAAAATGTACATACACTCAAATATAGGTTTTTCCAGCAATGCCATCAAAACAAATCCCTGGACCCTTGCTATAACTAACATGATTGCTTAAGAGGGTTATGAAGATGCCGCATGCTGACCTGTCTTTTAGGTGCTTGGCTTTGACCTGGGTCATCTGGCCACTGGAGAAGTCAAAGACCTCCTCGCTGAGCAGCTTGAGAATGACCATGTTGTTCTGACAAAGGCTCTCGCTGGTACGACTCGCCCCCACAATGTCACTGATGAAGGTTGGCCAGTGTTTAGGCCACTCCTGCTTCAGGATCTACAGACACATACAGACACATATTGATGTTACATGGTTCAAAAATAATATTTTCCACTGAGAAGGACATGTGATCTGTAAATGAAAAATTAAGGGGATGAATCTGTAACTCTTGCTAAAAATATCAGCTCCTCCTCGAAATCTCTATTCAAGCCTGTGTCCCTGTTTCTGCTTTGTAGAAGACGGTTTTACTCCAACCCTGATTCCAAATGAAAGTTTGGATGCAGGGTGAAAACACACACACAAGTAAATAAAAACAGAATGCAATGATTTGCCTTTGACTTATTTTCGACTGAATATAGTACAGACAAGATATCTAATGTTCAAACTGATGAATTTTATTGTTTTTTGGAAGTAAACTCTCATTCTGAATTTGATACTCTAAACATGTTCCAAAAAAGTCACAGTTGCAAATCATTGCACTGTTTTCATTTACATTTTACAGTGTCCCTACTTTTTTGAGTTGTATGTTAATATAAGAGTAAAAAAAGTGAAAGGTAAAATTGCATTTATGAAGTCACGTAGTATAAGTAACCCCATACTACAAATACAACATATACAGTGGGGTCCAAAAGACCACTTGAAAATCACATATTTTCACATAAACCTGGAAATATTCGGAATGTCTGAGGATTCAGCAACATTTAAAAACATAAGAGATTATGACAATTAAAAAGAAGAAGAAATATTTATGATTCTACACTAGTTCTAAGCCAGCAGTAATAGTAGCTGTCAGTAGTTTAAGTAAGGCTGTCCCACTGACCAAACTTAACTCCTTTGTACAAAAGATCAGATTTTCTTCAGTTGTATTCCTTCTATTGAAGCATGAAGAAGAAACTGTGGTGGATTTGACTTTCTACCATGCCCACCAGTTATAGTTGTACCTCTAGTTTCAGATCATTGCTTACTAAGTAGCATTGTGACTGTGCGAAACACGGCATCATCAACTATGTCAAAGTGTCAGAACTGTTATTCTAAACAGAGAGAAGCTTTAAGTTTCCAAACATGGCTGGACTAAAGGTTTCTAAGGGGGCAGCACATGGCACTTTGGTACGGAAACACTTTGCAGAAACTGGATCAGCTGTGACCAAAGGCAGAACAAAAGTGACCACACCATCAGAAGATCAATACACCAAGCTTAGCTCCCTGAGAGACAGAAAAGTAACTTTGCATCTGGAGTTGGACACATGTGCCAAACTAAGTACACCCTGACCAAGGAGAAGTAGCACTCCATTCTTCAGAGACATGCTACACCCTCTTTGTGGGGAAGGATTCATACTGCAGCATGATAATGAGCCCAAACACACCTCAAAGCTTTGCAAGAACTACTTGTAGACCAAGGAGTCCTGACATCATAAGAGGCTAAATGAACATTGCTAAATCATGCTGGGATAACATGGGCCATCAGGTTTTGTACAAACTAGTGGAACCCATGGCTGCTCAAAGGCATGCTGTCATAAAAGGGAAGTATGCAAGTACTAGGATGTTCTGAAATTCATGTACATTTTTCAGAGATTCAACTTTTGACTCGAATAGTTAAAAGGATTTTAAAAAAAACATATTATTACATTTAAAACAAATGCAAAATACACATAAAAAGAAGTATCTTGTCTACTGGTCTCAGACCTTTGGACCCCACTGTATATACACAAACATTTCAAACACAGCCTCCTGAGGATGAGTGTGGAATCTGGAGCTCGACAGTCCCTGAAGGCCAAAACAATGTTAGCTCAGCTGACGCAGGCAGTGACTCATTCTCACCGGCATTAATGCAAAGTCACTCATGTAGCCAGTGAGCCAGTCTCTGTCTCCCTCACGCAAATATACATCAAACACACACACAAATTGTTTCACATTCAGGAGCAAAATTCAGAATGTGGACACCAATAAGTCACTATGGTCTAATTTGTCAGTCTCAAGGTCTGTCTGATATCCATCTCAATGACTCATAACAGCATCCTGAAGTGGTCCACACTTGTTTGTTGATCAGACAGCACAGGGCAGTGAACAGCTCATTTCTACAGCCCAGCATTTAGAGGATTCAAGTCACTGCTTGAGTAAGGGTACAATTATCACTGACACCATTTGTTAGTTATTATGTTGTTCTGCACTTATAATGTGCGTCATTGTTGATGACCTTGTGGTTAAAAACCGCTGCATCAATAATGGCTGGAGATCTTATAGCCTAATGTTTCCATACAGTTTAATATGTTGCCTCTCCTGCAGCTTTCTCACTTCAAGATGACCCTCTTTCCAATCATGAGGCCACGGCGACAATTTATAAACATTGGCTGCCTTGCCTGAGATGCTCAAGAAGAATTAATATGCAGTTTTAAAAAGGAATCATGGCAGTCTGATAGACCAATTAAGAGTGACATCTTCAGGTTAAAAAGTATCACTACAAAAGCTGAGTGAAGCTTTGAGGCAGATGTAAGATGCTCATACCTATACTGTTATCCTGCAACTCTATTTAAAAGAAGATTGTCAGCATGTTCATCTCTTTTGTATGTGAATAGTAGAGTGCTGTGTTTCACATATACCTAACACACAGGTAAACTATCAACATTAGAGACAGTGAATGCCGGGAAAAGACAAGACAAAATATTGTCCCTCTGTTAATCACTGGATAGCTCTGCACATACCCTCTTACTATAGCCACAGAAAAACCACTAAAGGGAAGGATCACCACATTTGTGTGGATGTCTAATAAGTGTTGATAGGAAATGCTGTCAATTGAAGCAATAAATTCCTCAGTGCATTCTATGTTGACCGAGAAAGATGAGTTGTCCTGCTGTGAAAAGTTGTTGTTCTTCCAGGACCAGTGCTGTCATTTGACAGTGTGCACTGATGTAGCTGGGGGCAGGGAAGAAATGAGGACTATTAGATCCTGACTCATCTATTACCATCTATCATAGATATATTAGTTTATATGTTGTCTGACATATGCAAATTTGAATACTTATTTTTTTCTTCTACATATCGTAATGCAGAAACACATGCTTGGAGTAATTTGAGAAACGGTGTCACCATATGTTTTGTCCAGCAGAGGGTGCTGGAACTACAAAAAGCAATGACATTCAACACAGAGGACAATCTCTAAAAAATAGTGACCAGCGAGTCATGAATTAATTGTTTGAAACGAACAATTCTGCTCGGGTCCTCATCTCCACTAACGTCTTCACAGACCCGCCCCTCCTACCTACTACTTGCTACTTCGAACTGCAATGACCAGGTAAGACCACTTATTCATATTGTAGTGCAACTGTTGTACTACAGAATTTTTTGGGGAAAAAAAGTTATGCTATTTACTGCATTAGCCTAGCCCTGTGACAAAAACAACCACTTATGTGCTTGTTTCAACTAGGTACTCGCTGTACAAGCCTAGAGCCAGTTCTCTGCCCTGAGCTGAAGGTCTGACTTGGGTTTCACAAATCAGTCACCCACCTACCCACAAGGAACATTACCAGACTTTGAAACCAATTTGACATAGTGGTCAAACCCTGTAATTACAACTATGCCATAAAAATTGAGCCACCGTAAAATGGTGGATAAATATTTTTGAGCGCCACAACCATGGCAAAATGACTTGTTTCATTATCAGAATTTAATCCATTTGGTCCAATAATATTTGAAAAGTCTGGAATATTCAGATGATTATTTTGTCACATTCGAGTTAATGAAAGGGCTACACTGGGCATTAGGCGGAATGACGGGCAGAAGGAGGGTCAGTGGAAGATTCACCAAGCTCTGAGTGACTTGGTGACTTGAGGGACTTGAAAACCTGTCTGTATGTGTGTGTCTCTCTCTCTAATGAGTGGCTCATACAAGCTTGAGCCAGTAAATAAGGTGAATCTCTCCTTAAAAACACTTTGTCAAAATACAGCTGGGTTAAGAAATGTATTGTAATTTTTAGGGCAAAAATGTCAAACAGTTGCTGGTTCCAGCTTCTTGAATGTAAGTATTTGCTGCTTTTCATTAAGTTTTATCACAGCGAATGAGGAACCTTTGGGTTTAGGACTGTTGGTTGGACAGAAGAAGCAGTTTGAAGACGTCACGTTGGACTTTGGGAAATTGAGATGAGCATTTTTCACAATGTTTGGACATTTTACAAACTAAATGATTAATCGTGAAAATAATTGGAAGTTCCAGGCCTTGTACCAATAAGCTCCTTAGTATCCATCAGTGGCTTTAAATTGTCCTAGGCAATAAGAAGTGTATGACTAGTTGGCTAGAACTGAGTTTCCTAATCCGGTGTGCTCTCTTGCTGTCAATGTGGATAACTTCATTGAAACGGTTTGCTGCCACTTCTTTGTGCCTTTCCACAATTCACTCACATGCAACACTGTGGGGTTAGGAAAACATTCCAGTGTTTCAACAGAGTACAATAAGGTTTTTCCAACAGCTGGGGTACCCACAATGATGGGTTACAATAACAGCCAAGCTTCATATAGCTAATACTGATTGTGAAGGAAAATGATGTAAAGCTATCATGTGAGATCATGTATTGCTGTTTGCTGATATAATCTTGTATTTACAGCTTCTTATTCTATGTGTTGATCATTTGAGTCTCTTTGTGGTTTTTTTTACTGTGACCTCATACACACACTTGCACCCACACACACTTAACCACAGACCTGGTCTAAACCAGTTCTGCTTCAGATGCTTCCCATCTCCTGCTCATGACATTTCAGGCACCCCTCGCTCTCTGTTCAACGTATTTTCACAGGAATAGCCATAATGGCTATGAAGGCAATTGTAATGAAGGTAGTAAAACTTACAACCTAGATCTTAGGTCTACAGGGCAGAAAGCCTTCACCTGAAACCATATTAACAAAGTTCAAGGGCTTTAACTAGTAGTGTGACCACATACAACACTGTCATGAAAGCACATGCAGAGACACTGTGTTCACACCAAAAGTTTCACATGCAATGTAGTCAACTGACTATAACAATGCAAAAGCATATTGCTGAAAAAAGAGGCAAGAGAAAAAAGGACAAACAACATCTTCTCCATTCTGTAATCTCAAAATTCACAGGCAAACATAGGATGTGAACTATAAAACAGCTGAGATATGGTTCTAAAAGTAGTGTTGAAATGGTTAATTTGGTAGCAAAACTGTTTACCTTGCAGTAGTATTTAAGGCTTACCTGAACAAGGATCATGTTCAGCTTTCCAATGTACACTTTTTCTTTCTAAAAAGTAGAAGAAAAACAAGGGATAAATGAACCCAAGTCATACTGTTTTAGTTTCAGAACACAAGCCTTCTGTCGCTTCATTTCCTCACATCATTAAAAATTAGAGGGGTTAGAGGTCATAAATCAAACAGCAAGACAATTAAAGGGATAGTTCTGTTTTTATGAAGTGAGGTTGTATGAGGTACTTATTGTGTTATTGTGTGACTCGGATTCACTCAATAACAGTCACACAAGTCACACAATAACAATGGCTATGGAAAGAGTGATATAACGGCTTTAGTTTCCCCTCGAAAATGGCTGTCAGCAAGGTAAAGCGGAGAAAATATTCTAATTTTAGCATACACTTAAACCAAATTTCTTCTTGTATTTTAGGTGGCTAACATGTGTTTGGATGCTGCCCACATCCACAGCAGTACATTGCTTAGTTTCCTACACCGGTACTTCTGATGCTTCTCCAGAATGAGGGTATGCCGACCGTCCATCCTTCTACTGTAGGTAATCTCATACAACCCCACTTCAAAAAACCAACCTTTTAAAGGTGGTATAATTAAATATGGTGAACAACATAATTCAAAACTAAACATTAAATTTTGCTTCACATTTTGAAAGAATCAGGGGCCATCCATAATATTATGTTCCATCATACAAGAGTAAAGCTGTGTTTGTAACAGAAGCCTAAACAATTTATTACATTTGAAAATTATGTATTATCATTTATTAAATTTAAAAAGAAACTAAATTTAATGTATCCCAAAATTATAGCCTTCAGTAAAGTATTTTATGAAGATACAATAATAAAATACTTTTTATCACACTGAATGAAATGATTATTTCCGAATAGAAGAGCGCTATTTTGGTTAAGGGATGATTCATAGAAACCTTGTACCTGAATGTGAAACCTTCCTTCAAATCCAATGACTGCTTAAAAAAAAACACTCTGGTCAACTTGGCTCAATAATCCAAATGACCTTGGAAAGGTCTGTCCAGTTGGGTTGAAGGTGCAATGTTTTGCAACAACAGAAATATGTCTGGAAAGAAGCTTTCTCAGCATGAAGTTAGTTATCAAATATTACAGCCAAGTGGTAGTGTATCAGTTAGAGATGGATGGTAGTTTGATTTAGCTCGAAACAGCACTCTGTAATTTTTATAGGTTACCTTTACCAGACCCCCTTATCAACAGCTAACCTCTACTTAAAAACAAACATGTTTGACTCATAACATTTAACTGGTAGCATATGGTGTCCACTGTCTTGGTCATTTATGATTTCAATTCCAGTTTAGTTTTCAGAGTACATTTAAAGTTTGATTTTTTCCCCCCAGTTTTGCATTTGCTTACACCATTATAGGTATTAATGTAGTAATGTAGATTAAAGTATAACTTGCAACTTTAGTTAAGCTACACAACTCCATATACACACAATCAACATGGCTTCCTTGTTCCCACGCTTGGGTTATATAGCAGAGTGACAGCCAACCAAAGTGACTTACTGAAAGCTGTTGTAATCACTAAGATTCAAATTTCAATGTATTCAGTTCAAAGCCGAATCACATTTGACAGCTGTGTTTGTATACTTGCTGCCTCTCATGTGAATTATACATGTTTTCAGGTGGGCCGCTTATAAATCAAGACATCAAGCACAAAAAGGTGATACATCTAAAACAGAGTTTTTTTTTCACTGGATTTGATTCCCAACAGTTAAGCATGCCAGTTTAGTACAGGGAAGAGCCAAATCCTGTCTTTTCTGGAGAAAAGGCTTAAGAAATTGGTATCAGTGTCGGTTAAACACAATCTTAACAACTCAATCAAGCTGGTTGTTGAAGTTCTCAAGTTAGCTGAAAACACTTTATAAAGCAGCTCTTTGGTCTGGAAGACATAGCACTATGGTTACCAGCATTACTCATGGCCTTCCTGAGACTAGCTAGAAGTGACTGCTTACAAGCAGCTCTGATGTAACATAAACACATACACACACAGGAAAAAAAGAGAGAAGATATTCACTCCAATTTGTAAATATGGCTGACAGTGTTGCTGCAGTCAAAGCCTTAGATGTGGTAAGTAAAAATTTAGACCACATCTGTTTAAATAACTTGAACACAAAAAGTTTACCCAATTAATTTCAGTTCAAAAAAGATACTATGAAAATGAAAGTTTTTTGTCTAAGAGTGCATTTTTTTATGTTTTTCAAGCTGATCCAGCTTAAATATTAGCCAAAAACATTCAATGAGAATAATTTGTTACATTCAGCTCAGTTGATTGCAAATGGTTTTGTCAACTTCCTTGGTATTAAGTACAAGTCCCACATTAATATACCCGTACACTTACCCAAAAATGTACTTGAGATTTAATTTAAATTCAAAGTTAACTCACCTCCACATTTGATGCATCTGATGAAGTCTTGATAATGAGACCAACAACATATTTTTTTATACCTGGCAACACACAAAGATATCAGAAGAACACAGTTAGCATGCACTAAAAAAATATATGCAAGTCTAAACACATCCTGACATGACGAGTTGCCTGGAGCACGTTACTCAGTAACTCTAACACAATCTGCTGGCTCATAATAACTGAATATGACAATCTTATCCCAGTACATTTGTACTTAAAAGTTTGGTCCTCCAGTTACATGGACTTGCAAAGCCTGTTGGTAAACACATGGAAGTGGGCTGCAGCTGCCACTGAACCTCTTTAGGGCAAAAGTGTTGGTCAGTTCAGTGGAAGTTACATTTTCTCAGGTGTTTATATAGACAGTCAAGATTGTCAGTGTGAGCAGAGCATCTTCAAAAATGTGTTTTCAGCTCCCTCGCATTTGTTTCCAAACTGTATCTGTACTCAATTCTGAAAATTATGTGCTAGGGTGTAGTGAGCGGAGCCGAAAACAAGGCAATACTCTGACACAAGGGGGGAAAAGACATACTTGCCGGTCGCCCTGCACTGGGTTTGCCACTTGAACAAAATTCAGGCATCTACGGTCAGAAGCAGGGAAGTCTTAGGTCAATGAAAAAATGAATTTTGAGCAAAATTATAGAAGAATGGAGGGAGGCAGAATCTACTGATTTGCACTTATACAATTATTAATTGTGTTTCAAAATTATGGCTTTTGGCTTAAACCTAAATCTTTTAAGACAATTTTCATCCCACTCCACACCATTTAAAATTACTTTACTGATACACTGCAATACACAGTTGCATTTGTGTTTCTTGTTGATAATTAATCATGATAATTATCAATTAAAATCTGTAATTATTCAAAAGAACATTAATTAAAGTCCCTATGTGTAAGATTTGAACATTTCTGACTTTGGCGATTCGTGGTGGTAGTTTGACAAAAGACACAGTGGCAGGGATTAATCCATGCCAATAACCTGTCCCTCTTACTCTTATGGGTACAATAAGATAAATGGGCTAAAAGAAAGACTAGGATTGTCTTACAAACAAAAACATATGCCATCAGAGTAAGAAAGACAATGAGGCTGTCACATAAAAATTCAAGACATGGGAGGTGCTTTAACAATTTAATGCAACGTAAACAGGTGCAGTAATAACTTTCACTTAAGTCCCTCTACTTCTTTAAAGATGCCCATTCACAAAGCTTGAAATAATTGCGTTGGTGTTTTGGTTGTTTCCTCTATAAAACAGCTGCTACAGTGCAGAATCCAACCTGGCTGCAGCGACCAGTGCAAGCCAGTCAAGCAGAAAACAAACCAGCATGCTTAGTGGGGGAACACTCCTCAACTTGGCAACCGCACGTCACAACATTTAAAAAGGCAGGAACGCTGACAGAATTCAAACATTTTGTGAATTATACTACAAAATGGAGTATTACCTTCACACTGATTCCTGGGAAGAATCTTCCATCTTGTTTTGATAACTGTTTCCAGAATCTGAAGAGCATAGTACTGTAACATGCAAGGAGAGAGAAGCATTAGGATAAAGCTATTGTGATACATTTTAACAACAAGCATTGTGTAAATTTAATACGAACTAGGGCTGCCCCCGAACAGTCGACCAAAACGTTATTCGACAGAGTTAGCCGAGAATAGTTAGTCGACAAAGTTTCATTAATTAGTTAGCCGCAGGAAAAAAAACATTGGGAGCTGCACCTTGTCGTTAGGGCCGGGACCAAAGTATCAGAGGGATGGTTGCAACACGGACCTTTTCTGTCATGACACAAAGTCTGCTGCTAACTGTAGCAACCATTAGCTAGTTAGCTCAGTTAGCCGTGCAGCTAGTTGGCACTGCCTGGGAGCTCAGAGCACCGAGGGAGTGTTGAAGTTTACACCGCGAGCACAGGGGGTTTGGACCACTGGAGGAGGAGTTCATCAGGCCCAAGGTGGGGGGGTCTGATGGGGACTAGCGTGGGAATGGGTACCAGAAGTGGAGCCGCGCACGATAATGACATGGCGAGTTTAGGAGAAATGTGAAGCGGGAGAGGAGCGAGCTAACTTGTAAGTATACATCATATATTGTGTTGAGTCCACAGGGGTTTTTTGGTTTGTTAATTAACAAAGAGACTTGTTTGAAGTTATGCTATATTAAAATAAATCAACAAAAAAACATTGCTGCTTTTTCTGTTTGTTAGCAGGCAGTTCACTTTATGTGCACGCCTGTAGAACTTATTTTAAAAGCTCATTATTACAATTGTAATTTTTTTGGAACATTCTGTCTCAGGCCTAGAACTCAAGCCATTTTCAAATAACTTTAAATTAATATCATAAGCGTGTGACGTCCAGTGGACTAATGGCTTAAAATAACGACTACTAGTCGACAAGGAAAATCTTGAGTTGGGAGCAGCCCTAATACGAACCAAAAACAGTATGAAGTGGACCAGCTTGTAATAACTTGCATTTCTAAATTGGATTGGACTGAACCACATCTTTCATGCAGATTTTTTACTATGCAGAACATTCACTTGTAGTTTTTTTTTTTTTTTTTTTTCAATTTCTATAAGCAGCATTAAGCTGGAACACTGCAGAAGTCCTGCTGTTTCTCCCAGCATCACACCAGACAGCAAAAGACAAAAGAAAAATACAGTTAGCCAGCTTTGGCTCTGATTGCTCCAAGGGTCAGCCTATAATGGTCTAGAGGACATAACAAGGTCTATGTTAAATGTTCTTTTACCGAGGCTACACTATGTAGGGTTGGGCATCAAGAATGTTTTTCTTTCTTTTAATTGGAACTGGCTCCAGCATGTAAGAGCTGTGAATCTGTTAAGCAAGATCTGACTTGGTTTAGCGACTCCTGAAAGCAAAGATTGTCCCCACTGTGCTTCTTTCTACTTCACTGGTTGCGCATGTGTCAACACACAAGTGTGGTGCTTTTAACATGACAGACTGGAGCTTGGGCTCAAGAAAGTTTTAAAAGGACAGTAATGATACAGCGAAATGTAATCACAGGTCAAAATTAAGTTCATGCAAAGAACAAAGTGTGTGTACCATGGCAAAGTATTTACTTCAGCATGAGTATAAGGTCTCTGCCAGACCAACATTAGCTCTGCACAAAAAATGCACCCCCTTCATTAATTTGAATGGAACCACTTTGTTGATGCAGCAGGGGTGCCAATGCAGAGAGCTACAGCAAAAAACTGTGTCGCCCCACATAAAAGTTGAACCTGGCTCAACATTCGCTGCAACACTATGCCAACAGGTCAAGGTGCTGCGGTGGGTCACTCAAATATGTGCAAGGGCACATTCCTTACAGATTAGTTTGTAATATGAATGAATTAATGTAATATGACCTTGTTTCTAAAGATCACTGCTGTGAAAAACACAATGACTGCCAATGTGGTAACTTTTCCATAGCATGAAAATCCCTCCCATATTATAAACCAATGTGCAGTCAGTTTCAGCACACACAGTTGCAGTCAAAATGCAGGAGAATCAACTTACTCTACCATGTAAAATGAAACCAAAACAGGGACAATATAATAACATAAATAGTAATTTTCGGTTTTTGTCTTCCTAAAAACAAAACAAAATACCTGTGTGTCATTTTTTATGGCAACCTAAAATCCATTGAAAATAAAGGTTTCTTTTGTTCTTTGCTTTCTTTTACTACTCAAACAGCATGCCGAGAATCTGAACGAGCACCTAAGAACCAGAATCCAAACCAAACAAAACCTCGATACCCAACCCTAAATCATGCAAGTCAATTTTCCTAACACTAAACTATAGATTATGGTTTTGGTCTAATGTAAGTGTAAACAAGATCCCTTTAGCTGGTGTGTCATAAGGAACAGCAAGACCATCCACAGGTTATGCCCTGTTTTCATTTCTGATTGCTTAATAGTGAAGCATGAAGAAAAACGACAAAAATATTTTATTTATTAGTTTTTGATGTAGTGTTACTTCAACTGATTTCAACTGTAGGGATCATCAATTTAAGAGGACAACGATTCCAAAAAATAATGAATGACATGCAGTATAAGATGTTATTAAAGCAGGATTACAATGGATGCTGGAAGATTAAAGGTGAAATCTTCTTACAGGCACAATGACTGTGCACCATTGACAGGTGTCACTTGGAGTGCTGCACACATTTCTGGCATTTTTGTTTCACCTTTAACTAACACTTTGCACAAACCACCACAAGAGAGAAATTATTTGCAGTAAAACTGCCAAATGCAACTTTTAAGCTGGCAAAAGCACATTATTAAAGGGTCTTGGCTGAAGAACTGAGGGGAACAGAGGGGAGAAGAGGAAGAGGATGCACTACAAAAGGAGAGAAGGGTGGGGCGGGAACAGAGCCATGATCCCTACAGGTGAAATTAAGTCATCAACAGATTGTCTCTCTACAATGGATCCTACTGACTGCAGCCTGCACCCTCCCTCTGTCCAATGAAACAGATGCAATAGAAATGGATGAACAGAATTCAGTCAAAGGGAATTTAAAAAGGGTAGACCTTTCGGAGGCCTGCCGTCAAAGCCTAGCTGTGTCATGATGCACAGGATGACACACCCCTTCTCTTCCTATTACAAGCCATAAAAATAATGGAACATTGTGATTAATATCAAATAGTCACAGCTTGAATTCATCACATTTTTTTTCAAATATAAGTACTATAGTTAAGAAGAAAAAGCCAAATGTGTGTGCTTTGAAATTATGCACTTTTTAAAACAAATGAAAAAAGACAAATGCAGAATTCAAGAGGTGTTTACCTTTTGTTCCCTCTTTTCCTCTAATGACCCTATTTTTTTGGCAAATTACCAATTTAAAACTAGAAAAAGTACTGTTGATACATCAACTTAGACATTAGTAATGAATGTCAGTGTTAAAAGCAATCTTACAGGCAAGCAAAAAAGAAAAAGGCAAATGTCACATTGTGTACTTTGAGGAAGTTGTGGGTGCACTGCACTTTACTTCATAATCAGTACAGACATTAATTTCCCATTATGGACATTAGATTTATGGATTAGGCATCATTGTTTTAAATATCATAGTCAATTTTGCTTTGTTAATGCAACTGTGAATCCCTGAAACAGAAGACTAAACACTGAATCACTGGGTTCACTATTCACAGGCAGTGCTTTATCAGCTGTATCAGTGCACAGGAGGGGCACGATGCCCACTTATCTGTAGAAACACTGTAAGCCCCAACCCAAATCTGAGGACTTCCAATAACAGATGAAAGACCTGCAGATGCTAATAATATAACAATAATCAGTGTATTATGATTATTAATGTGAAAAATCAAGAATATATGAAGTCATAATATTGGATATTGCTTACATCTGTGTGAATGTTTTTTTTTTTTTAGCGTCTTGACATATGCTGCAAAGTTAGCATAACTGCAATAATGGCGTTATGCTGTAGGAACAGCACCAGTGCTTTTATGACAGGAAACTGTGGGGTAAAAGGTGTTGCTGAACTTGATGATGTGCTGGAAGTGAGAGTTCATTCAAACTAATAAATGCCATTACCCACGGATCTTTATCTGACCAGTTCTTCTAATGTTAGCCCACTACATCTTGCAAAACTGATGCACACAATCTTAATCTGGAGTTACAGTAGCAGTTTACACATATAACTTAGGCTACCATTTTCAGTCTAATCTAACTTATGTGCAACTGCAGTGAACCAATGACAGTGTAAGAAACACAGATTCAGACAGCCAGGGTTTCATATGTAATATGGAACCAATTCCAACAACTTGCAGGGTGGAGCTACGGTGAAACAGGCCAGTATCAGAAGAGAAGTCAGATGTAACTACACATTAATATTTGCGAGCTGAGTTTCCCTATTTTTCAAAACGATGTTTTGTTTTTGCTGCAATGTTGCAAAAGGAGAAATGGTGAGTGTTCATGTGTTACAAAATGATCTAAAAATACAACAACCAAGCTTACAGAGAAAACTCTGGTTTGCAGTAACCATTTTCCAGAGCATCGTTTTGCTACAGAACTTATATAGAAGCCTGATGCTGTTCCACCCATTTATCCTGGAGACAATGTGAGTACAAGCCAATTTGTTGGTCAACCAGTAAGTTTATTTTTCTTGTGTTTTGTCTGTCTCCAGATATGAATGGATTGTTTTCATGGAAGAACATTTTAAACATGTTATTTTGATGAACAGAGGCATTTAATTAATGTCAGGAGCGAAACTTTATAATGTTCTTGATGATTGATCAAGAAATTGCTTCAAATGGGCCTTCCTAGAGGGTGCAGTAAAATAGAGACCAGCTTTGCTGCTGACTCCATATTAACAAATCAAACTCATAACAAAATAAATATAACTGATAGGATTGGTTCATTCAGACCCAACTAAGAAGAATCGGAAAGGCTTATTTAATATTGTATGGTATTACCACTGTGAGTTGACAGGTAAAGTCAAACGTTTATATAGTATTTTCCAATCCAATCAAATTTATTTTATCAGAAGCACAGAGGTCCTGCCTAGTTCAAAAGTTAGGACCTAGTGAAAAAAAAGTAAGGACTACATATTCAACCTTTGCTGGGTCCATGTGCACCCACAATATGTACTCATAATACATAAAGCTGCTTTGAATAAAAAGATACACCAAATGCATATTTGATATAATTTAAAGCATGCTGTCAGCAAATAACTGTGGCCTAATTTGATGTTTTGTTTTTTATTTTACAAATTGTATTTGTGACAACATAAACTTCCTCAAAGCACAAGTAAGTGTCTTTCCATCAATGCATTCTGGATTGAAGGTGGCTTACTTTGGTGTTCATGTTCTGGGAGAACTCAAGGATGGTGTCCACTCTCGTCCAGGCATCCGGGTGCTCTTTTAAGTGTGTCAGCACCTCTTGTGCCATTCTTTGCTGTAATACAAATATGAATTACACGTGGCATGAAGAGTCTTATATATGTATTTTATAAAACAGAACAACAGTAATTTGTGTTTGTCTGTGCAGTAAATATTATGTGAATTTGTCACTCCTAGACAGATTTATTTTGCAGGTAGAACAATAAAGGATGAATGAATATACAATGTGTTTTGGGTCAGGTGTGGGATGAAGAGGACATGGCATGTAAAAAAAAAACATGTTTTAAAAAATGTTGGTCAAAATCAAATATTTTTGCTTTTATGCCATTCATACAATTGACTCACACACACACACACACAACAGACTTTGTGCCAGATGGCCTATAAAGTATTTGCATATGCTTCACAACGTACCTGTGGTCCAACCCCATGATATAGACAGTTCACCACATTATCCAGCAGGTTGATATCCAGTTTCTGGTTAAAGTCCAGCAGCTGCTGTGCTGCATGGTCTGCTAACATTGTCATAATTGCTGGCATAGAGCTCTGCAACAAGGACAGCAGAGGGAGGGGTCATGAGTGCACAGAACACATTCAACAGGCAAAGTCATGTGAACTGTGTGTTTAGAAACAACTCCAAACAGCTGACCACTAAACAAAAATCCTTTCGACCCACGAGTGAGCTGTCATTTTAAGAAGTTAAGCTCATTGTGTCACAAGCCTATCACTATTCAAAAGGTATGCATGGGAAAGAAAAGCTTGGTCAGTTCCTCTGTTGGACTAAGTTTAATAAAGTGCAAGTTGGCTTAAAATTTTGGATACAATGCATAGGAGACCTTACAAGTAGGGATAAGGACATATTATCTTAATCATACCCAGTAGCTGGTAACACTAGATTGTTACTGTAGAAATGTCTCATAACTTTATTAGTGATAGGAGAGCTTTAACACTACCTTAGGTTACTACTAGGTTAATATTGATTTAAAAATCTGAGCGCACCATTCATAAAACCAAATTCAGTGGCATTTCCCCGTTGGTTTAAACAAATAGATTCATATTAGCAATTAGCAGGCTGCAGACTGCTCAGCCCGTCCATATTGCCTACTCTGATCTACTAATCAAGCACTTCTTTCTACGACCATATTAAGAAGGTTAACCGGGCCACGTGCCGGATATACTAGGCGACGTCACGTTGTTTACATCTGCAAGTGACGGAGCTGACTCCTGCAAACAGCGACCGCAGCAGCAGCAGGCTGCAGTCCGCCGCGGTTACAAACCCTGAACAGTGAATGCAGCTCACAACTATGTTGACAGTTAACTGCAACTTGGCTAATGTAAATAGCGCGCACGCGGACGTATCGTACTTTACACGGAATGCTAACATAAGCTAGCCTTGACACTGTATTTTTAGCTAGTTGTTAGCAGTGTGGCGCACAAACAGTTCACATGTGGTCCGTCAATGCTGACTCCAACCACTCCCACCAAGGATACCAGGGACGGAGGGCGCCCATACATGAATTTTACTATCATTTATCAGTGGTATTAAGGAAAGTTGACGCTTTGTGTTGCGGCCACACGACAGAAAGACTCTTCACGGTTTGTCCCAATATTGTCATTTTCAGACGCTTCACATTAAGTTAAAGTTAACATCGGCTAGCGCTAAGTACCTAGCAACACCAACTTGACATCCGCTCACATCACGCACATGAGTGATGCTGCTGTGGTGGGAGAGGCACGGATTTAATCACACAACGTTAGGTTAACGTTACTTATTCATCTGCAGTGTCGCACGTAGCGTAGTTGCAGCTTAGTTATGCATTTAGTTCGGTTAAGTTAAAGCACTTTCTCTGACAGTAACCGTTAGCTAATCCTCGTAAAGTGGTAAATGCTAGCTAGCGGACAGTCGAAGGCTATTTGGTTATCCCACTGATGCTACTGCAGTCAGAATTAGCATGTCCTTTCAGGAGCACTATGACAGGCTAGGTAAACTATAAGGTAACACAACTTAATAGCCACACCAAAATGCATTTTATTCCTCGCACAGGTAAAGCCAAGAAACGTTAATCACAGCATGGCAGGTTCGCACTTCATCCCAGTTACCTACCTAAAGTCCAAGGCTCTGACTGAAAAGAGTGGCGTTTGCCAAAGAAGCTACAAGATACAGTAAGTACTTGAGTATCAGTGTTGGTTAGAAAAGATTTCCTATGTCTGCAGCGTTGACTATCTCCAGCTCCAGCAGTGAATGATGTCTGGCTGCTAAGAACCACTGATGTGGATTCCAAAACTACTATCACGGCAAACCCTGCAATATGTCACTCCGATACATTTTACGAAACAAAGTAAACCTTGATTCACTAATTAATTCGTTACTCTAATAATTTTCCAGCGGGGCGGTGTAGAGGTTGTGTGCCTGCGCCTCCTCTCCTCTCTCAAGCAACTAACTCGCAACCGGTTGAAACCGGTTCAGACTGGGAGATTCCATCTCGGTTTAGTTTTCAGCCGATGGCGCCGCGTAAAGTTTGGACTGGGGTAACGCCCACTCCGCGTCCCGATTGGCTGCGGGATTGGCGGAGACTTCCTAGTTGGCGTCCTATTGAGCGATTGAGCTGTCAGTTTATTTCAATTCGTTCAAGCGCCCACGCGACTACTCCGCCCGGAGAGAAAAAGAGGGCAGACTCCCAATGCAGAGTGGACCTGTACATGACTCCGCTTATCACAAAAGAGAATAAGTAAGCGACCAATGTTTATTGCTACTTGCGAGGCTAAAGTTATACATTAACTCCATTCATGTAAAGGCAACATAGCATCAATGCACGCGCGCTCAACACGAGGCGTAAAACTAAATGATGTTGCCCACTCAGACTCTGCGTGGACGTCCTGCTACTTTTAAACGTAACATAAGCCGAAAGCACAGCGGCCGTGTCATGCAGGTACACTCTGGGGTTGAATGATGTGATCGACCGCAAGCACCATTCATTTGCCTGTTGCTTGTAAGCTGGTAATTTTCCACCAGCCACGAGTGGGAGTGGTTACATGATCATGAAGGCACGGGGTTAGAAAAACGACCTGGAGGAGAATCTGTTTCCCGAATGAGCAACAGTGACAAAAGTGATCCGCGGACTTTAATAAATGTGCAGTGACAGCAGCGGCACAGGCGCAAAATGTGGTTGAATGGTGCGCGTTTGGCTAATTGACAGCAGTATTCAGTCTGCGCCGCTGTCAATTGAGGATGCAAACATGACAGCGTTTTCTCTCTCTCTCTCTCCCTCTTTCGCTCTCTCGCTCGCTCCTTTGTGGTCACGTGGTCCAGCGCGCTACTTGATGGAAAAATACTGGATTTGGTGTGTAGTGGAGACAGTACACAACCCAGTAAAGTCATTCAGGGAGGATTTTTCGAAGGGCGTTTGAGTCTTTACCCAGCAACACTGTCTACCACTCATTTCTTTATGTCTCGACAACAACACAGAAACACGTACGAATCATTTGTTTGATTAAGTCTGGTGCTGAAATGTTGTTTTGTGCTAAGTCACCTCATTTCTGCTTGCTGGATTTGGAACAGAAAGCAAAAGGCAGTCTGTCCTCTTCTGGTTTTAGATGTATCAGCTGGTGAAAATCTGTGATTGCAACAAAATCTGGAGCTCCACATTTGTCATTACAACTAGTGCATTATAAGTAGTTCATAGCCCACAATGCATGCCATAATGCATTACATGGCAAGTGGATTTCTGATTGTAATGTAGGAGTCATACTTAGATGCAGAGTGTCATTATACTGCAGGAAACCCTGCAAAGAAAGTCATGCAAAATCAGACTTTATTCATGAAAAGTTCAGTGTGCATCCAGTTTTCCTCCTCACATGTAAGTTATTGTATCTGTGCACTGTTGGTGTGTCAGTGTCCTTGGATCAGTCTCACACGCCAGACAGTTGGCCTATATCCGAGCCTTTGTTATTAACAAACAAGATTTCAAAGCCTATTATCTATGTGTTGATTCATGAACGCCACTCGGCTCGCTCTCCGCGCTGCCACATTCCCTAGAATCCTCTACCCTCGAACGAAAAGACAACATTTACTTCCAGGCACAAACAGGTCGGGTCACTTCATAGGAATTGAATTGGACAAGAATTACTGCCTAAAATGAAACTTAAGACATATTGTATGTAGGCTAAGAGATATTCATATAGGTCCATATAACATTCTCTGTCCTGTGACTGTTTGCTGCTTTAACTTCTGTGGTTTATCATTTACATGTGTTGTACGCTCACAGTTGTTCAGTTAGTTGTGATTTTGACTGTGATATCAGATTTGCAAACAAATAAGCGTTCAGGATAGACTTCCATGTTCTCCAATCTGTTTTTATCTAATCCACTGTATAAAGAATATTTTCACTGTGGCCACCCATTTAGTCTTAAATGTCCAAACCATATATTATTAGTGCAAATAAACATAAACCTGCACGTGTGTGGACCATCAGGAATTCAAGCCAGAGAATATATCTAGTTTAGTGAAGTCATAGTGATTAAAAAGGCTGCTCAACTCATGCCATTGATAAAAAAAAAAAAATGATCTTGTCAAAGCAAAAACAGTTATATTTTCAGAGTGTTCGCTTCTGCCTTTTGCTCAAAGTAGGTCATACTTTATAAAGTTTACATCAGTCCGATAACATTAAATATAAATGTACTATGAAAATCTGCGTCGTTTCATTCCGTGAGTGATTTTGTTCACCATCTGCCTTCAGGCCCTCACTGTCAACAGAGCTGAGCTGTTAGTGCCGTGCTGGAATTTATTGTTACACATGTGTGAAGTTTGGAGGTGAACAACCTCTGTCAGGCCTAGGCTGGTTAGGTCTTGTTCTGTCTGGTTAGGGCATGGTAGACCATTTGCATATATTATAATAATTGCACCACACTTGGGGCTGACCTCCCTGTGGCAATCAGCTGAAAAAACAAACAAACTTGTGATTTGTCTTGCTGGCTCATGCTGCCATTGACCCACTGCCTGAATGATCTGCCTTGGCACATGAGCTTTCAACAGTAAAAGGAGAAATGAAAACCGGTGCACAATTTCAAAGGCATCACACACTATTGCCAAGTGGACAACAGAAGTCAGTGTTATTTTAGATCTCGTGGACTGTGTGAAACAGTGAAATCATTCAAGTGCTTGTACTCTTATCTGTTAACATAAGACAAAAATACACAACTGCCTTTTGATGAGCCTGCCACCAGAGTCCATGCTTCAGTCTGGACATTATATAAACAAATAACAGCGCCATCTTCTGCAACTGAAGTGTCAACAATTACTGCATTTGACATGTGATCATGGAGCGCCACCTGCTGGCAGAAAGACAGACTGACTGAAAACAACACTAAAACACAGATAGCAATGCCAAAGTGAAACCAAGGCTAATTTAATTTGAATAACACATAATACTTCATCAAATTCTAGTCGTTATTTGTCTTTGATATATCACTGTTTGTTTGTTTTGTTGTTGTTTTAATAATCGGGTATGGCTCTGAACTCATCTCTGCTTAGCTTCATCTATAGTCTCCAAAAGTTTTGTGCCACATCCATTCATATTGTTAAGCCTTATAACCCTGAAGTCAATGGTTTAATCAATTTTTATGAATCTCTCGGTCAAAAAGATAAAAATCATTTCCTCAGTTCTTATGTGTTCATGCACCTGTGAACTTGTGGCACATCAGGTGGAACAGGAAGTTTCGACACTTATCCTCAAAGATGGTTACCTAGATTAAATCAGAAAGGTGTCTGGGTTTACTCTTGTTTTAGTGTTCGGATCTTTCTCTTACTGGGAATCAGCAGGACCAACAAACTAATAAGAATCACTTCATCAGCTTTAAGAATTCACATTCTTTGCTTTGGTATTTATATTTTGGTGACAAAATCTAGACACTGGTTAAACAAAAATATTGAGATGAAGAAATGTATTCCAAGTGCTTAGTTCTTTTTTTGTGAACTGACAGATTTGGTCATGCTAAAGTGTTTCTGTCATTGAACTGTGTATCTGAAAAGTAGAGGTGAGCTATTTTTTTATTTAGAAACACAAAACTATTAATGGCTTATTCACTGTTTCTTAGATTTGACCCCACAGGTTCGATTTCAAATGACCTGTATGTTTCTTGTTAAAAGTAAGATCTGTCTTATGTTATAGTCAATCAAATATTCCTCAAGTGAAGCTGTGACAGAAATTCACACATAGTAAATTCCCAAATCACTGCTAAAGTCAGGAGAAAAATGACCTACAGTACAAATCCAATGTGTGTTCTTCATACATTAAGAATTTAAGATAAAATGTGAAATACCTTTAGCAAGCTTAAGAACCAGTATTTAGTTTTTAAGAGCAAGTTTGAATCAACAATTTTACATGATCAAGGGATGCATTTTGTAAGCCAAGCCTGATCTGTGGGATATTGTATAGCTGGATGAACCTGTTTGG
This sequence comes from Centropyge bicolor, assembly GCA_037975185.1. NCBI lineage: Eukaryota > Metazoa > Chordata > Actinopteri > Pomacanthidae > Centropyge > Centropyge bicolor. Next base: position 2,632,511 of record JBBMOC010000057.1, on the reverse strand, counting down.
AGCCCTCAGGGCAAAATATTGCCATTGACTACCTATTGCCACCCCTCCACACACACACATACACTTTCACTTTCATGTACGTTCCTCCTGCTTGCACCTGTTGAGTCATTTTAAGCTGTCAAGATATGTTTGAAAATTATTTAAACTGTAAAGTTGTCTTGTTTTATTTTATATCAGTACATTAGTTTATATTAGATTATATTCATTCATTTGATGATATCACAATATAACTACATTTCACCTCACTTTTGTAGGTGTTTCTAGCATATTTTCTATTGAAAACTGAGCTCGAACATGTTAATGGTCTCCGTCACAGACTGTATAAAACATGGATCAGGTCTCTGTGATCTCACCCATATGTTTCTGAAGAGCCATTGTGAAGCTCAGTGTGGTGGCTCCACTGTCACCATCCTGGCAGATACTGGCTAACCCTGGCTAACCCTGCGGTGTGACAGCCCTGAACCTCCTGTTTGGGCTGTCTTGGATGGCTGGAGTTCATGCTCCTTAGAGAATAACAGGAAATCAGATGATGGCTGACACCTGTGCTGGTTGTTCATCAACTTTATAAGGTGACTGGAATTAGCCTCTCTCTCTCTCTCTCCCTCTCTCTCTCTCTCTCTCTCTCTCTCTTATGCAGTGATGTAGCAGGAGCACACATATGGCCGGAGAAGAAAACTGAAGACGCAGAGGAGGTCAAAGGGCAGCAGAGTGAAGATACAGAGAAGGGAACGTTGGTTCAACAGTCGACTGTTTCTACTGCTTTGCCTGCAAAGCAACAGAGGTTGGATTTTCCAGAGCACTGGGTATCATCAGCTCGTGCAGTTACATGCTCTATGTCTGCACATACACACACTTATGTGATAATGAGTTGTTGAAACCTGATTCAGAAAGAAATGAAAAGAGTGTTTTTGCCCTAGCCAATGACTTGTTGTCTCTGACTCATGCAGAGCTTGTGAAAGAACAGAAAGGTGATTCTTCTTTGAAGGAGTTCCAAGGCCGAAGGCTTAAGGTTTCCATGACACATGGAGGAGACCGTGGTGGGTATGGCCCACAAGGTGGTCCACGTGGTAGGGGCAGAGGTGGACCCACAGGAGGCAACATGCAGCAGAGAGTGGGAGACTGGAAGTGTCCTAACCCGGGCTGTGGGAACCAGAACTTTGCCTGGAGGATAGAGTGCACCCAGTGCAAAGCCCCCAAACCAGAGGGGCTGGGCGGGGGCTCCCCGTTCCCCCCTGGAGGTGACCGTGGCAGAGGTGGAATGGGAATGCGTTGAGGCAGAGGGATGGACCATGCTGGCCCAGGTGGAGCTGGAGGTTTCCATGGAGGCTGGGGAGGCGACCATGGTGGGGGGGGATGACAGCCCTGAACTTCCTGTTTGTGCTAAGTCGTATGGGTTCTTTTATTTTATACATTTTTTACTCATTGCTCATCTATACAAATTACATTACATTACTACATTACTGTTAGTACTAATCCAGATATTTAGGTTGTTTTGTTAAATTATGTTTGGTTAAATTAAATTTAAGTTTCTCTGATCAAGTGCGGTCGTCTCCTCTTTGTCCTTCCTGGAGCTGGGTCGTGACAGTGGTGCCAGCCCACTTAGAGCACTGGTTATGGTACTTTGCACAATTCCTCCTGAAATGCAGCTGCAATGTTAAATGTTGTGTATTTACACACAGTTTACCACTTTTTAATGCACCTAGCCAAATCTATCATAATCTCAATTTGAAGTTACATTTCCTATGTGACAAGTTTAACATGAGCATTGTATTGCACTAATATGGTGGACCTTTATTTTCCAATTTCACACAGATGTTTTTCTTAAATTGTTATCCCCTTAAATTAAAACATTTCTCTATTACGTTTTGACTTCGGTGCAGCTGTTTTAATAACTGTGCTACTATACTCTCTTGTTACCATCGATCATCATACAATCAAACTCCGGCACACACACAACAGAGCAGAACCACACAGCAACCCATATTTGTCTGATATGTGCATGAAAACTCCACAATGCATCAACACCACAAACACAGACGAGAGATCAGGTTCAGTGACTGCCACAACTGCAGGGGGACAATCAACAGCCTGGATATTATTAGAATCATGTATACAGGGATATGAATAACCAGGTTTTTTAAGTTCCATGAAAAAACATGGAACAGGAAAAAACAGTTTACAGCCAGGTAATGAGGCATTTGAAATGTCACTAAATTTAAAAAAAATTTTTTATTTTTTTGTGGTGGGTTTTAGGTGCCTAGACAAATTTAATTAAAACTTCTGTTTTCCATCTGCCCGAGTGTTCAGATCCATAACTTGCCCAAACACGTCGATCAAAGGCAGAAGGTGCTCAATCTCCTCCCTCCAAGCACAATCAATGTGAAAATTCTTAAATTGAAATGAGAAATGACATCACAACACCAGGGTGATCTATAATGAGGAACTGAGTCACAGCTAAATACCTCTAATAATAATCAATGTCATTTGTACATTTTCACTTCACTACACTCGTCAATACATTCCTTCAAGATTTTGAACAGTTTGATAGATTCCCCTCAAAGTGATGAGATGCCATTAAAGTTTGAGATGCTGTTTATTGCTGCAGACTCACATGTAATTTAAGATTAACATTATTATGACCCTACAGGTGGAAAGGAAAAGGGACCTAGTGACGCCTCCTAATAACTCCATTGCCTTGTGGCTCATGGATTTGTTGATAACCTCTACACTGGCTCCAAACACATCTGTGTTTCCTGTGCATACCAAGGAGGTGGAAAACCCCATCAATAGCACTAAGGTCTGCTCTAAATCCTCTGTGTTCCACAGGACTGTTACAGCTGGAGCCCCAGACCAGCCAGCCTGATCAACACGTAGTTTCCACATTATCACAACAACACAGCTAATATTAATAAATGCCTGCATCTCTGCAGAGTTCCACACTTTATTGCAACTGAGCAACTTAATCAGGAGCTGAATAGCTGTAAAAGTAAGAAACAGAAGATGCTGCAAAATGAAGAGTAAAAACTTCAGTAGTATTCAGTAATATGGGAAGTATTATCAAATACTTGGACATAGGACTGAAAATTTTATACAGATTTTTGTTCTTAGTGATCAGCATTTTCAATGTTTTCCAACACATGTGCTATTATGAAGTGACATTCATATATCAAATGCTAATTAAGCTTGAACACACAGAGAACACAGACACTCAAACTGGCACATACAGTTTATTTTAAATCCCCATAAGGCTAATAATAATACAGGAACATTAGAGTCAAAAACATTCAAGTCTCAGTGAAGCTTGATTCTGAAATACTGAGTCAGAGTAGGACAAGTAGCCTTTAAAATCTTTAATTGAGATGCACAATCTTGTTTTTTTTGTTTGTTGTTTGCTTGTTTTTTGTTTGTTCACTGAATTTTGTTTTAGTGAAGTTATGAGCTTCTGGTTCAATAGGAAGGCTTTTTGGTAAACAAATGTTACTGACCAGGACTGTCAACCATATACTGCACTTGTGCACATCAGCCACTAGATGGACCTTTGGTTATTCTAAAGTAAGCTTCATATATTATGTTAGAACTAAGACGCTTGGACATGTGTAACTTTGCAGCCATACAGAAAATTACTTGGCTTTTTGTCTTTGACTTTATTCAGGGGTTTGACTTTTCTATTCATTTGAACGTCCAGGTGAATGGAAATTTATTCTTTTCAGATGAAAACAAAATACAAAAGGTGATATTTAAAGGTAAATAAAGGACAAATGAGACATTACACATCATTGTATAGTTAGTTTTCCCAGGTACCACTGAAAGTGACATCTTTTCCATTCTATGTCCATTTCAATTTCATATTATATCAAACATTACTGACCCAACTCTTAGAACCTCCTTACATGCTTTTATTATTTGTTGTAGCTGTCTAGAATGGCTTCCTCTGTGAGCTGCACGTGCGAGCACACACATTTTTCATTAGAGAAAATGTTTGTCTAATTCAAACCGAAAGTGTTTACTCACTACGAACCAAAATCATTTGGCAGGTAGTAGTTTTAGTTCTACAAATATGTCAGAGCAGCTCTGGAGGCAGAAATAAACTCTGGTTTGCATTAATCCTTACTTGGCACTGCTGAGGATCGACAATTTTTCTGGCCCATAACCTCAGGGCACATTCACACCAAGTGTGTGTGTGTGTGTGTGTGTGTGTGTGTGTGTGTGTGTGTAGGGGTTTAGCTGAAGTCTGGAGTATTTACTCATTTGGCTCTGTTCATTTGGTCAGGTGAGAGCATTTGAAATAAAGTAGTAGCAAATAACAAACACAGTGAGACAGCAGGAAAGTCTCAGCTCTCCACCAAGAGAACTGTGAACATACTGAACAAGCTCCAGGAAACAAGCTCAAAATGTCAGATTCAGTGTTGTTTCTATGTATCTCCTGCACATCTCACTATACTGATTTTTTTTTTCCATTTCATAATCCATCTATCATTGCTGTGCTAACTACCCGACTGTCTGTCTCCTCTCATGTTTGCCTTGCCTGCTCACATCTCTCTCTCTCTCTCTCTCTCTCTCTATTCCACGCTCTCTCTTTCTTCACTGTCACTTCTTTATCTTCATAATACTGACTGATATTTGATAGTGAATATTTGTTATAAGGACCTCTCCAGAGCTATACAGAAGATTTATGTGTAAAACCTTATGTGTAAAATTGACGGAGTGCCCCTTTACATGTGACCTCTTTCCTGCACAAAATTGCAAAACAAGTTATTGCAATGCTTTATGTAATTGTGTGTCATTTTTAAATACACACAGGGTACTATTAAAATAGCTAATGGGTACCAATACTGAGGAAATAAAGTATGTAGAACCAAGGGAAGAACAAATCTTTTATGTTTTGCTTTTGAAATTTTAAAATGCACTTGTAAATACAACGTAAACAGAGATAATTTAGGTCTCAATACTAGACTTTAACTCCTTAAGGCCTTAAGTTCAGGTGCAGTGGCATTAATTATATTACAACAAACTAATTGCCACAGGGTGAACTTGGAACCTTTGATGGTCTGGTCCCAGTTTAGGGTCCAACCTTGATGGAAATGGATCAAAAATTCGCCCCTTGTGTCAGTTGAGGTTATGATCTTCCTTTGAACAAGGAGAATTTGTATAAACAATTGTTGGTATTGATCAATTCTACAAATAGGACGTAATCAATCAAAGTACCTTGTATCTATCATATCACAGCCTGTCATCATGTCTGTTTCCACATCTGCCCGTCTGCCATCTGCTCTGCAGCTACTTCAATAATAGCTTGCAGCTGCAAGGAGGGGGGGCAAACCAAAGGGGTGAGAGGTAAAGCCAGGGTAGACAGGCAGGCAGGCAGGCAGGCGGGCGGGGAGGGAGGGAGGGAGGGAAGAAGGAGGAAGGAGGGGGCGGTGAAAGCAGAGCTGTGATGCAGACAGAGAATCACATGAGCAGGGATCTGTTTACAAACTGAGGGCTGTAGACGAGAAGTGGAGAGGGGAGACGCGGAAGGAGAGAGGAGGAGAGTGAATGTGAGAAGAAAACACAGGAGAAGAGAGGAGAGCCTGGATCTGAATTAACATTAGCTGCATTGTCTTCCTGTGCTGTACCTCCCCTGTGTTCTTTGTTCAGAGCAGGAAGGCAGGAGAAGAGATGAGACGCTGCTTTCCACAGGAACACTGAGGCTGCCTCACCGCCTGCCTGCCTGCCTGCCTGCCTCGCCGCCTGCCTGCCTGGCTGCCTCACCGCCTGCCTGGCCGTGCTGCTGGGAAACCCATCCATGTCCTTCCCTTTGTCTCTCCATAATTGGCCACAGCAGGTTTTCACAGGCAGAGAGGAGGAAAGCGACGTGGAGATCTGAAAGGAGAGGACAGAGGCGAGAGAAGAAAAAGAAGAGGAGGAAGGGAGGGAGAGACTCGTGACAATGTTTTGAAGGGGAGACAAAACACTAAAAAGCAACGACTGTGCTCGGCCAGAGCTATACATGAGGAGAGTGCTGGATGGGATCTGGAGTGTATTTCCCCAGACTGTCATTGGTGTCTTTGTATCCACAAGGCTCACAGGTTCATTTCCAAAGACTGTTCTCTTTGTCAATGAAAATGACACAGGAATACTTACATGTCTAAATCCCAGTTACGGTGGATGTTTGTATCTCATCTTTGCTGGTATATCATAACTTCAGACTGAGGTTTCATTGTTCAAATGAGCCTGACGTCTTCTTGACGAACTGGGAATCTCTACTCAGGTGTGCTTACCCCAGACCACAAAGATTTTACTCACCACACATCCACTTTATCGACTATCAGGTTCAACTAGTCGGAACCTAGAAAGTCGTGGACAAAGCTTCTTCTTTTGTGGAAACCAGACTTTGATTTACTGAAGAGGTCACGACCCCAAAGATTTTCCGGGTTTGCCGACCGAACATCCACACGTTTGATGCATCCCGTCCAGTGGTGTAACGGTAAGTCTCCCGGAGCCAGCTGCACAATATTTTCATAAGTTTAAACTTAGCCTTGTGATGATGCCAGTGTTTACACATCACTAAATTAACCAGAGCTGCACCACACAAACTAGTTCTGTTTTGTACCTGCTTCCCCACTGTAACAGGCTTCTCCAGTGGCGGACTCAAGCTGTCTGAGGGGCAGGGGCGAAAAAAATATGAAAGGCACCAGTGTGCAAAAAGTCATGATGCATTTATGGTGAAACAGTTCCAAACCCTGGTTAAAATAAATTACAATTAAATAAATAAACAGCAAACTATTAACTAGTTAATCACTTAGAAGCACTGAGAAGCCAACTCATTTTCTTGCATTGCAGGTAGCCTATAGATATTGTATTTTATCTACAGTTGGATCATTAGTATAACATTATAAAGTGACTTGCTGTGGTCGTAGTTCCACGAGGAAGTACATTTGTGATGAAGTTCCTTTGTTCCACTCCACTCGTCACGCTGCTGACACACCACACACTTTGGCAACTGCTAGGCTAACACCACTCATGGGTGCGTCACTACACTGGCTGTCCTAGCTACACCATGACTTGCCATCAGTTGCTAAGCTTGTCCTAAGCAGCTGCCATTGCTAGCTCGCTCCATCGGTCAAGGTTATCTTTGGTTGATTGGCTGACTGCTGTCTTCGTTGCGATGTTGTGTCCAAAGCACAGGCCTTGTGTCGCCTGTGCCCAGATTGACTGAGCACACGTCTGACGTGCTTGATAGTGGTCAAGCTGATCTATTTCTAGTCTATTTCCTTGACTGTCCCACTGAAGGATGTGATTGCTTCTATCTCCCCCTCACCTGTCTCAGGTGAGGTGAATAAGTGGTAGCAGATGTCTGCTCCTTGTCCTTCCGTGGCATCTCATCGCACCCTCTGCATATTCACCAGAGTTGTCATTTGAGGGCTATGCATGTACTCATACTAAAAATTTATATTTCATGCATAGAGATTAGTTGTTCGTAAGTATTTCCACCCAGTAACTGCCAGGTGTAAATTTTACTAACCCAACAGAAGTAACTGAATTTGATCAAAATTATGTTCAATGAAGATTAAATAAGATAAGGTAAACCTTTATTCGTCCCACAGTGGGGGAAATTCACAAATGGGGGAATTTAACATTTAATTTCACAAAAATAATACAGTATCCTTCAAATTACAAAATTTTAATTCACAGAATATTGGACTAGTGTTAGCTATATAGCTAGATAACAAGATAATACACAGGATGTTAACAAGATAACATGTTAACATTAGTGAACCTTTCCAACGGTGAGGAGACCTGTTTTGCACAAAATTTTGCTGTACTTTTTTTTTCATTCAAAAATTCAAAGTAGTCATTACAATGACAAAGCAGAAGGATATATGTAATGTTTCCAACATAGATCTATGACATCAGGTCTGCCAATATGAGTTATAAACCTAGTACACACATGTTATATTGTTGGGATGTATAAGTTTGAATCGGATTCAAATCTTACCCTATCTCACATATAAACCTAGTAACCCTGGCCCCCTACTAAGAAAAGGAAAGGAAAGGAGAACAATGAGTCAATCTTTTGAACAGCTCTTGGAAAGGCATGGAGCCATAGGATCCAGCTCCCTTCAAAGAGCCATGTTTCCCATCAACACCTTTACTTCAATGTCACAGCTTGAGATGCTATAGTGACTTCCTGTTTTCATAGCTGATTGCTCTTTATTGGACTGCGCCAAGAAGTCAGAAGTTTCCCGGCAACCAATTTACACATTACTAAAGTCATTTTTGAATATAATTGGCACAACCGAATGCCAATGTAGAATTTCATATACAAAGTATGACATGACCAAAAAGAACCATAACTGCAATCTATTTATCATGTGTTTTACATTTGACATGATCAACTGAGACATTTATAGGAATTTTTTTATACAATCAGGTTCTACCATTTTCCATCCAAAGCACACAAAACTGTAGCTTTTTAACAGTGTTCAGGTGCAGCCCTATCCAGACTGCATGCATGTGCACAGTGGCCTACCTTGTAGCGCTCCACCATCAATGATTTACTAGCATCGTGCTAAGATTACAGCTGCCTCCTCCTTCACCTAAACCTTCTCTCAAACCCTTCCCAAAAAAACTTGTACAACTGAAGACTGCACCCTCCTCCTGTGACCCCTGTTCATTAAAGATCGACTTTTGAACCAGGAGGTCACCACCACAGTATAAGTTGTGGCACTTAATTACTGTGGTGTAAGGCTTACATGCCTTGTGTGGAATGGAAAGTGTCATGTTCAAGCCCCTCAGGCAGAAATCAGTTCTTTCTCCCCGAGCCCAAACTTCAGCATGTAACTACTCTTAGACCAAGAAGCAAGCGGAACACGTTCCTGTGTGACGCCAGGATGGTTGTAAAAGGTCACATGAAGGAGCTTTGCAGTGTTGGAGAGGTGCTTCTGCTGTGGGATCTATGAGCTTTCTAAATATGTGTAAGATTTCTCTCTTGCTATAATCACTGAGCATCATGAAGGAAATGATCACAAGTAGAAACAAATGTCTAAATTCTCCCTGAACAGACCCTGTTCTTCTGTAGCTTAACTCAGTTAGATCCCAATTACTATGGAATTATGCCATGAAGATTTTAAATTACATTACAGTCATTTGACAGGCTTGTCCATCCCTACGTCCCTAATGTCCAGACAGCTTTGATTATGCAAGTAAACAGTGGAAAACTGCATGTTCAATATATCAGGGAAAAAAGTCAAAAGTTTCCTTTCCCCTTTTGCCGATCACTTATGGCTATTGCACTCATATCTCAACTTTATCTCAATGGTCAGTGTTAGCAGTATTACAATGCAACTGAAACATGAGGCTTTAGAGCTTTGGAGCATGTGTGCCAGGCCTTACAAGTTACACAGATACGTACACACCCAAAGGACATGGACACAGGCAAAGAATGGGAAAAGGCAGGGCGTTGAATGATGGGATATGTTTGTCATGAACACCTTTGTGTGTACCATGGAAACACACTGGCAAGGCTCTGATGGAGCTCAGTGGGCTAATATCCTATCAAGTGGACACAAAGATTACAGAAAATATCCCCAATGACCCTACAGTGAAAGGCCATTATGGCTGACCTATGCTCCACTAAGAGTGAAAGGGTTTATTGTAAGAAGATACACACACGTACATGCAAATATTTCCCATTATCCACCTGCCACTATATGCCATTCCTTTGCAACTGAATGGTAACCATCAGAGCGACTTTATTTCCAGAGCTGCAATGCTGCAATAGTTGATTTTTTTTTTTTTTGGCCACTATGGGGCAGCGTAGCAAACTGTAAACAGAACATTGACATATTATCACCTTGTAAAGTTGGTATGGCAAACGTGTTAGCCAACACTTGGTTATTTACACACACAGCAGACATGAGCATTGTCTAAATATGTGGCTCGTACCTGCTAAATGCTCAACTATGATCACCAGCTACTCACTAACGGCTTCTGTCAGCTGTTTGTTGCTGGGCAAGTTGTGGACTGTAGGTTTATCAGAGCCTTTTACCTGGAAACAGATGCCTGCTGTGGCTGGAAACCAGGTTGACAAGAGTGATGAGACTGAACCTATACAGTAAAGTTGCGACTGTCGACCCAAAATAATGTGCTTAAAGAGGCTAAAATGCTCCGTAGAGCTGAGGGGAAGTGCAGAATTGAGTGATGAGACTCTGTGGGCTTGTCACCAACAGTCACATTACACATAGTCATTTGATCCATTGCATGCTCACAGCCTTACAAATTAGGTTAAAAGACTGAAGTAACTGTTAATGTTGTGCATGTCAGATGGTCCTCACTATGACAGTGGGTTGCACAAGACATAAAGAGAAATATTACAATGAGATCATTTATAAATGAATGAAAAATGTAAGAAACCCCACACGACTACGAAATCTGCAGAACATTCATGCTAATGTCGTTCAAGGCAATGAACACTGTTGCTAGATCTTTTAATGCTTTCAAATGGATGCACAGGCCTGAAATGCCATGTGTTAAACACTCTTTATGCACTTTGTGAGAAAAGTCATCCAGTTTCTCTTTGTCATTTCTGCTGGCTTTCTAAATGCCACATGATGTAGCCTACATTCCTTAGACGTGAATTCACTGACTGTGGCTTTGTTTACCGTGGCCATTCATGATTTAAAAAAAAAAAATAAATCATTTTCGTACATTGTCAAAAAGCATTTGAAAACATGAATGTGTATTTGTGTGATTACCAACAGTTGGCTATAATGATGAGTGCTTTGTTCTTTGTGTGAGGACAAATTCAGTCGATTCAGAAGTAGAGTTACATATTGTCCAATCTTTGATGAAAATATTAGATGTTAATATGATGCGGTTTGATTACTAATTGTATTTATTGTTGAAATTGTTCATACTTCACTGTCTGTAGGACTTTTGAATTGAATTTGGATCCGCTTACACACAAGTATGCATTAATATTTGTACTGGTATAAATGCACATTCAAGAGATAGCTCAGAATGCCTTCTTATAAATGCAGTTTCAGGGGCTTTTCACTCTGACAAGAAAACAAATCTGAGAAAAATATTGCATTTTCTCATTCTGAAAATCATCTGAGATACTGCTGGTACTGGTGTAGCTCCAATACATTCATACCTTTTTCTTCGAAGTACAAACAATACACACACTATCTTTTCTTCCTGACAGACAGACAGAGTACTTTATTAAATTTTATATTAAAAAATATATAAAATCTAAAAATAGACACAATAAATTAGGCAGTAGAGATAGCAGGAATTTGAATCAAAAATAGGCACTTGTAGGAGAACTAAAGAAAATATGCATATGTGTATGTGTGTGAGTGTAGCAGCAGTGGGTATGGCATGCTAATGGTAATGGTAGAGTGCATATAGTAGTATAATATAATATAATATAATATAATATAATATATTATTATCCTGTGTCCGTTCTGTAAAAGTTGTCTTCGTGTGTCTTGTCCCGTCAGGGTGCCTGTGTGACTTTGGACTGCAGAACGTCGACCCCTACTGCAAGATGACATCTGAGGAGCTCTTCCACCTGCCGCTCAACGTCTACATCATCATCCTGGGCATCGGCCTCTTCATCCTCATGCTCAGCCTCATCTTCTGCTGCTACCTGTTCAGGTACAGGACGGCAGACAGGGCCGAGTTTGAGCTCCTGGTGTCTGAGTGCTAACCTGGACCAGATTAGCATGGTCCTAAAAATCAGGCATCATTTAGTCAAATCCATCCACTTGTGAGTGGATGACCTGTTGTTTCCGGTTTCTCTCACCCTGCCTCAGCTATTTATGCATTAGTTAGTGATGTTCTGTAAACTTCCTTTAACAACTCTAAGAGAACACACCTGAGCTTCTTACTTATGCTATAGCTGTTGTTTTTGCCTGCAAAGGGTTACAGCAAGAGACAGAGATTATAACGATTATCTATTATATCTGCAGAAATGAAATAGTTATGAAACACTTATGATTAAACTGCTTCAGGATTAAAATATAATAAGTTTAACTTTAACTGCGAAAGACCTGAGATTTAGTGGCCATAAGAATACAAACAGCTTACTAACCAACATGCAAGCAGCAGTGAACGAATGTTTCATCCATCGAGCCGGACTGACTAGTTGGTCATCACTGGGTATCATTTGGCTCCAGACAGCTGGCATCAGTCATATGAAACTACCAGCCCAGGGCCAGTTTCACATGTACAAATTGTAATGAGTGACTGTGTGCATTAGCAGATGAGATTTTAAGAGGTTTAACAGACATTAATCTTTTCAGAGACTTAAAACTAATATTTTATTGAACTACACTACTACTACTATTGATTCAGGTGATCTGTCAATATAGAGACCTCTGATTGGACTATATGGATACATATGGTGGATTTTGTGTTGTCAAAGGTGAATGCTGCTCAAGGCTGTTACAGAGATGTTGGGATTAGGTCCGTGTCCTGCTGTCAACCTCCAAGATTTCTGGAAAAACCTGTTCAAAGTTTTTGGTTTGCAAAGGATGTATGCTTTGTTCATTTATTTGGCTGCCAAAAAGATAGATGAGGGACAGACTGTAGGGCTATGTAAAGCTGGTAGATGTTTTTAGCAGTGGCAAAGGTATATTTCAAACACGTACTTGGAAACCACCGAAGATGCCTGGAACAGCTGTGAAAGCAGTCGTTTCAAGAAGGTTTCAAACTTGAAAATGGTGTGTATCTCTTTTATGAATACACATTTTAATTCACTTCAGCAAGTCCAATATAACAGTCGTCTCTTTATGCTTAAGCAACTTATGATCAGCTCTATGAAACAGAATTTCAGCCAGGATTGTTATACAAGGGCACCTTCTTCAAAGTGTCATAGATGTGCGTATGGTGAGAGTAGATGCACAGGCTGTTACTTGAATCTGGCATTGTGTGAATTCCAGGACTGCTTGAAGCAGTAACTCAGCTGATTCATACAGCATGACAAGACATGTCCCGAGGAAGACAGATATGAAGCCACCAGGCACATAATAGAATTTTTATGACTCTAAATCACAGCATGATATTTGTTTTTTTTTGTTCTTCACAGACTCAGACGACAAGGTGCAAGAGAACAGTATGGTTACAATGAGGTAGGTCTAATATGTTGAGACCTTTTTCAGTGAAATTCTTATTCATTTGTTTTGGGTCAAGTATATGCATTTTGCCACAAATCTGCTCTTGTCAACAGGTCGTTTTGAAAGGAGCGGGGAAGAAACTGAGCCTTCTTGGTGTAAGTTGAATACAGGGTGAATGGGAGGCACAGTGTTATTAAAGAGTTTAAAGGAAGGGAGATGACCAATGCTAAATGGATAATGGGACAAAATGGATGTGGAAAACATACTGCAGCAGTTTAGTGACTCAAGTGTTTAAAATGCAGCTAAATGAAGGGATGGCTACAAATTTCAGAAACGAGCTTACTGCTGTAACGAGCTACAGAGAATATGTAATTTGCTGGAAAAACATGGGCGTATATTTCACCATTACTGTTGGCGTTGTTGTCCAATTATAGCATCAAAATGTCGCACTTGTAATCAAAGACACCGACGTTTCGTGGAAAACCACAAAAGCAAACAAAATCCCAGCTCCAGCGAGGCCTTCCCCGAACTCCATGATATTCCTTTTAAGTTGCTGTAATTCATTTTTGTCTATTTTTAAAGGTGGTTGTGTATGCAGAAAATCCCATTACATGTTTTATTTTAAGAAGAAAAGAAAGAGCAAATCTTGCCCAACATTTGCTAAATTAGAGACGGGCAGAAAATCCTCACCATGAGAAAAAGTGTCAAGAAGCAAAACATGAAAACAATGTTAGTTACACATATGAAAATTGCCAGTTGGGACAATTTTTTATTGCATTTTAGCCCATTTTACGAACACAAATGTTGAAAATGAAGCGTGTTCAATTCTTGTATGCCAAATGCAAAAAACAAAAATACACATATTGTCAGGATTGGTTGTACATAGTGTGCAGGATGAATGAGGGGCTATTGCATTGATCAAACCATTGTAGTTGTGTTGTTGATTATTTTAGCAGAGAATGATACAGTTAAAGCTGCTGAATGGATGGACTGTTGTTCTGACTTTGTACATGTCATTTTCTCTTCTCAGCAAACATGTGCGGTTTGTTTAGAAGAGTTCTGCAGCAGGGATGAGCTGGGAGTGTGCCCATGTTCACATGCTTTTCACAAGAAGTAAGTTGGACAACCTTGATGGTTATCAAGCTGCATGAGATTAGACATTCGACTGCATGTTTGTGAACATGCACGACTGCATTTCAAAGTCACATTCAAATGAAAAAGCTCCAAATTCATCTGTTTTGCTGTTTCACAAGATGGTAATCATGCAGCTATTTTTAAGATACGAACAATCTTCAGTTGAAACCATGTGGAACAAAACTCTGTCGTGTTTGCAAAGCTATTCTGAGTGGCTCCGTGGGCCTCACTTTTAGAAGCACGAAATATTATTTTGGCCTCAATTTCTTCAACTTTTGGTGAGGGCTTCTAAATGTGCAAAAATGTTGGCTAACCAGTTCGAAGGAATGACTCATAAATTCCACTTTGTGATGGATTTCTGCCTCCAAGTTAAGTGCTGAAGCAGTCAGAGGAGCAGTAGAATTCAGAAAAAAAGACATGGAACAACTTTGTCAGGGAGCCCTGCAGGAAAGACAAGCAAATTCCTCACACCATATGTCCTTGCGTGTTTGAACCTGAGCCTGTGCTTTATGCAACTGAGACCTGTTTTTGCCCTCCAGCAGAAGTGTGACATCGATAACAGGGCTTTTAGACCGGTTTGCTCGTCTTTCTGACTGGCACTTCTTTTCCTGTATCACCAGCACCTGTGAACTGTGCAAATATCCTGCATCTCGTCTGCTCAGTCCTGTTTTACAACTATCATTTTTCTGTCTGACTTTCTGTTTCTTGTCTTGATTCCTACTTAGACCCACTTGTGCAACTGTGCATGCTATGTCTTCCTTTGAAATGATACACTGGAAAAAAGGCCCCTCCAAAAATAAGTAAAAAAAAATAATAATACAAGATATTTTTGCTTGTAATAAGTGAAAAAAATCTGCCAATGGCACAAGTGAAAATTGTCTTGATAAGATTTCTTGAAATAAGACAATATGTTAAGTCTTGAAATTAGCTGGAAAAACTCAGCTATTTTAGTTGTATTGTGAAGTTTCAAGTTAAGTCTGTTAACTTGAAACAAGATGTTTCATCTTTTACGAATAGCACAGCAGCCTAAAAACCTTATGGCAAACAAGCTTGTTTCATCTGAAATATGACTCAAAACAAGATGATTTCAAGCCTGTTTCACTTAACCAGATATTCAAGATGCACCGTCTAAAAACGTTACTATATCTTACTGACATGTTACTCGTTAGGTGATTGTGTCTTATATTAAGTGTGATGAGATATTTTGACTAGAAATTAGAAAAATATACTTGGTAAGATTTTGAGTTTTTGCAGTGTAAAATGATTTAATATGTGTCTATCATCTATCTGTTTTCCTCAGGTGTTTGCTAAAATGGCTGGAGATCCGCAGTGTCTGCCCCATGTGCAACAAGCCCATTTGTCGCCTCCAGCCTGACCCCCCACAAGCACCTGAGCGGCCACAGAGCCTCCTGGAGGTCTGAGAGGGGAGCATACGTCCAGCGGCGCTTCACACTCGACAGTCAGTGGACACCTGTCACTATAGAGCATCCTGTTTCACTGTGCGACAGATTGTGGTTTTTAGTCATGCAAACATTTTTTGAGGCAGAGCTGCTTATAATCGTCAGCCATAAGTGCAGAGCCAAAGAACTCACCTGGAAAATAATGTAGGTGGATTATAACACTGAGGCAGAGGAAGTATAACATTCATGATAATAGATTAAGGATAATTAAGCCTAGTGCCTCAAAACTGCAGATCCTCTGAAGGCCACTAAAAAACAAATTCAGACTGGGTTATCGAGATAAGTTGTCAGCAACCAACTTGTTTTTTGAAGAAAATACTCAAAGAGAGCTTTGTTTGCTCGACTGGCTGGTTCTGCCATTTTATTTGACTGTATGAGTTTGTTGTTGTTGGTTTTTTTTTAATATTAAAGGAGAACAAAGCAAAAGAACATTTCCAGGAATTTAATTGAAATGAGTCCACTCTGCAATTCTCACAGTGAAATGAAAAATGTCTATATCATGTACATTACTTTTTTTTTTTTTTGCTCAAAACCACCACAAAGCAATGCTTCACTTTTGTTGACTGTGCTGTACATTTATGTCCATTCATTATGAGGGATGACACCTTTCAGCAATAGCACATGATGATGATTCATAAATGAGATAAATTACGTCGGAAACAGCGAATGACTGAATAATTGTGGACACAGCAGTGAATTGTCTGGCTCCACTTAATGGCCAAGCTGACAGTGAGCAGTAATTCCTCCATGCCAGACTTCAGAAGGCTCTCTGTCCTGTACATGACGTCACAGATGCTGCTTCCACATTCTTGGTAGCAGGACTGAGACTGCTGGCCTTCAGATTAATGAATGCCATAGCCTGCAGGAAAACAGTGGTTCGCTTCACCCACTGACGTTTGATTTGATTGAATGACTTGATTCTCTGGTGTGCAGAAACTTCTTATGATGTCACATAAAGTCTGTGACAGCACTATATGTGATATCAAGACAAAGCATTTACCATGATCATCAACATCATGGCGTCATAACCAAAAACATATTAATGGTATCATAATGAGTGTGGAGATATCAGCCAGTTGGAAAATGTTCAAATTCCCTAGATTCTATTAGCTGTTTATCTTTTACTTCTGGGGCGCCCAAACAGCTGTGTTGATTCCTCAGCATGTTCAGGATGTTGGAGTGTTACAGCTGTAAACCAACTAAAGAGATTATTTCTGCCTCCAAAGCAGCTCTGCCTCTGAGAAATGTTTGTATGACAAACTCAAGTCTGCTCGTTTTCAGTTTGCATTAAAATGACATGAATATAATGAACCCTCAACCACAAGCTAAGAGCCTGGAGCTTGAGAAGACGAAGGTTCAACCACCAGCTTTGAAGATACCAGACCCTCCTTTGGCTCATTGTTGCCCCACATGTGATGACAAATGCCGAAAGTGTAATGAAAGATTTGCAGACTTTTCGACAAAACAAGATTCAGGGGTTTGTGTTTTTTGGCTGTAATCTTTGTCTCCCTGTCGATCAACTCCATTGTACATTATATTGTCAAACTGAGTAAAGGTGGTGAAGCTCTAAATGGCAGCAAGACAGTTGAGTCCTATAGGATCTGATGTAAAAGACAACTGTGCTGTCACAGGCCTTTTCAGCCACAACCAAGGGTCCTGAGAGACTCAACCACTAAAATAACACATATATACATGGTATTTAAATTATTCCTAGGGAATTGTTTTGTATCATAACTGGCTTTCAGTAAAGGTATAATTGTGTGTCGGTGATGCTAAAACACTTTGACTGTCATTTGTCAAATAGTGTGTCATCATTGCCAGTGGGACAGATATGAACCAACCATTCCTCAATGAAATCTTAGCTCCCAGTGTCTACGAACTGCTCTCTGCTGTAGTGATATAAATAGACACACTGCACTGATGTGAAGAGCCTGGTTTGAGCTGGTTCCTTGTCAGAGTGAGGTGCACCATAAACATCATTCTCTGTATGTACCATGTAATGTACCATGTAATGTACCATGTAATGTACCATGAGTACTGTGTAAATTGTAAATGCTTTTAAATTTTCTGACTTTAGGAGAAAAAAAAAATATATAACCAGTGTTTTGATAAGGTCACTTGGAAGTCTTTTATTTTCTAGTTTTGCTACGTGTTGACACTTCAAACAGTTTATTTGTATATTGTCATTATAATACATGGAATATATAAGGTTTTGGTTGTGTATGTGTGTGAGTGAAAAGTGTGATAAGGTGCCACTCCGATATATAAAGTGCCAGAAAAAAGTCCTCATATCTTAATTCAAAAGCAGGTTATTGTTCTTTTAATGAAAGTACAGCAGGTTGTATGCAGTGAGGAGGAATGCTGCCCTTTTTATTTTATTTATCTCAACAAATAGAAAGTGCCTTAACATTGTGTACAGATATTCATGATTCCCAGAGGCTGAATCCTACTGACTAGTAGTAGCAGTAACACCCTGACATTTTCCTCTTGTGCCACCATGAAGTTGATATTTTTGTCTTTTAGTAAAATGTCTCAACTCCTTTTGTCTCAATTTACAATGAATCCCCCCCCCAGTATGAATTTTAATAGCTTTTGGTGGTTTCAAAATTTCTTCCAGCACCATCATCATCAAATTTATATTGTATCTAATACTTTGGCTTCTGAAGAAATACCTGCAAAGACTTAGCTGTATTTTGTGTTTAGTGCTAATTAGCTAATGTGATAAATGTGATAAACATTGTACCTGCCAAACATCAGCATGTCAGCGTGCTAACATTAGCATTTTGCATAAAGCACTGCTGTTCTAAAGTACAGCCTCATTCAGCCGTCAGCCTGGCTGCACGTTCATCTTTTTGTCTTGTAGGGTAAAGGTTAGTGGAGTCCAAATAACTTAAATTTGCTCTTTTAATAAGTTGAATTTCTTTTCAGAAGAAGTCTTTTTTAGGAATCTTCTTGCCATCCCTTGCTGTGTTTAGCACAGGTTTCTTCATCGCCACACTGAGCAGTTTTATTGGCGACTTAATTTCCCCATGCAAAAGAAGAAGAAGTCCAAAGAAGTCCAACATGACCATCTTAGATCACCTCATGCACACACATCTGTAGCTTATGAAATTACCAGTATCTCACCATTAAAAACAGACAAATTATCAGGTAAGATCCCCTGTTAAAATGCAGTTTTCCAGAGACTGGATCTGTAGCTCCATCTGTGAAGATCTGCATTAACTCCTCCTGAAGATATCTCTAATACTGATTCTGGGAGAAACCAGAAGACAACTGGAGAATAAATAGACACATCAACATGTCTAAGACCAATGGTTCCTACAAGCTGTGTTACTGTATGACGTTGACTTCTTCTCCCTTCCTGCAAATTCCCAGTAATCCCATAAAAGACTCCCGACTGCAGAGCTGCATTTACCACTTAAGTTAAAGTAATAGTGAATTCCCAAGTTATTCCACTTAATTCTCAATGGGGTTTCCCCCATTTCCACAAGTAAAGACTAACAAAATTAAGCCCTGACAATGTCTATTGCACTAACTTATTACTGTGGTGTCCTTCATGATGTCACTATAACAAGTAAATACAAAGTGATGGTGCAGGTGTGAAGATGCACAGGATTGCAGAAAATGTGCTCCACACAAACACAGACGACACAAAGCTGTTACACAGTGAGTAGATGTCTGGAAATTCCCCTCTCAGTCATAACATCAAGATATTTGCACAAGAGCACAAGTTACTCATGAAAGGTTTTCAACGATGTTGATCTTCCATTATTGACAGTGACTAACTGCACGGCTTACAGAGACACTTGAAACCCCGGGACGGTAAGAGGCAGAGATCTCATTGGCCTCCCAAAAACACAGCACTGCAAATGTTCTACATTCCCACAGACATCCGCTGGCACATACAAAGAGAGAAGTCCTAGATATTAGTGAGCCTTCGGTGTACCGCACGTAAACGGCCTGACTACAGCAAGTGGAGGGAATGTTTTGAGGATGAAGAGACTTAGACTTTCTTTATTGTCTTTACACAATATACACATTGTGTAATTTCGATGCAATGGCTTCCAACAAAGAGTCAGCAACAATAGTGTCAGTCGGTGGAAATATAAAAATATGAAAAGAGATATAAATATATACTATATATAAATACAGGTGCTATGAGCTATGTATAGACATATGTAAATGAACAAAAGTTATATACAGGTTATTGCACAGAGCAAGTAGCAGCAAGTTGAATTATTGCACTAAGTAGTTGTATTGAATGTAAAAGTGAATATAGATATGTAGCATAAATATACAGAAAATAAATATACAGAACAATATTGCACATAACAGAAACAGTTGAGAAATGGTGAACATGACAGCTGTTTTCCTTGAAAATTGAATGTGACATTTGTAGTTTAAATTAAATATTGAAATTAAGAGGTAATTGTCCGTAAACCCAAGAGTATTGTCCTTAACAGAGTGTTTATTCTTTGTCCATGTGGACAAAGAGGATTATCATGAATTGAGATGACTGATCCATCACTGCAAACATCTCCCACTAAACCTCTCAGGTTTACAAGTCAAGTCAATTCTATTTATACAGCCCAGTATCAGAAATCACAAATTTGCCACAAGGAACTTTACGACCTGTACAGGATATGACCCCCTCTATCTCTAGACCCTCAACTTGGACAAGGAAAAACACTTTTAACTGGGAAAGAAGTTTTAGAATATTTTTGTACTGGTCGGTGCAGCAGCTGATTTCAAAATCCTCCTTCTTACCTATGAGGCTTTAAGTGGACTGGCTCCTTCATATTGCTCTATCCTCATTTCTCCACAAACTCCATCATGTGGAATAATCGACGACTGCACATTCACGTTCAAATCCACACAACTCAAATTGACAAGTAGGTTAACGACCAAGAACGCCTCTTATGGCTATACAAGTCATAGTTTATGATCATATGCACAGTTCAAAGGAAACAAGTTTCCCTGTACGATGAAATTCTTCCTTTGCCTTTCTCTGTGAGCACCATTTTGAGTTAGAAATAGAAAGTACAAAAAAGAAGGAATAAAATCAAAAACAAAACATTTACAGGATATTTACAATAACAGCATGAATGTGCAATATTGGAAGTGTCGGTGCAATATGAATGTGCAAAATATCAGTGGTCTTTCCAGTGCTCAGTATAATGCAACGTACAGTATTATACAGTACAGATGCATACTGAGATGATGAATATGAATATAAATGAATGTAATATACTGCATCAACAGCAGAGCTAGCTAACACATCAGCCATGGTGGCACTCAATCTCGTTTTTAAAATAGTGAACTTCAACCTTGCCATATTAACATTAGAACCTGTGTCCGTGTGCATGAATGCATGTTTTTATCTGTTCTTTCACATGTTATATGATGTGTTTTCCACAGTGACCCAAAAAGATCAGACTACACAAATACATAAGAGGCAAAGCTGACGCACACCACTCACCACGCTCAGACAGGAGAGAGGACAACATGCATACAAGGAGAGAGAGAGTGGGAAGAGGAGAGGCCAAGATCCAGCTCCAGAACATCTGGAATGAAGCACCGACAGCCAGGACAGAGAGAGACAGCTCGGATGTTCGTGTGCTCGTGGAACGACAAACTAACAAAGGGTTAGAAAGATGCAGTGGTTTTCAGAAAGCTTACAGTGTTGTTGCCAGCAGGACAAACACAGACTGCTAAATAAGCATGAGGCTTAATAGGTAATGGTGACAGGTACAAGGCCTCAAGTAGTTAAAGACCAGCCAAGTAACTGAGGCAAAAAAGATGAGTTTTAAGTTTGGATTTGAAAGCCTCAACTGAGTCAGACTGTCAGATGTCGGGGCACAGTAGGAAAACGCCCTGTAACCAACTGAGTCACTGTGAATTCTGTCGACAGGCAGGAGCCCTGTATTCTGAGAGAGGAGAGCACAGGATGAAATCTAGATTTAAGGAGATCAGACAGGTATGAAGTGGCGTGCCCATTTAGAATTTTGTAAGTCATCAGACGCACCTTAAAGTCAGGCCTGGCGTGGAGGGGGTCAGCTAAAGTGTAAAATGGTCAAAATGTCTAGTTCTAGTTCGGGCCCCAGCACACTGAAGTGTGAAGGCCCTATTGTAACCCTTAGGATTATTATTATTTTTCTCGACTTTTTTTAAGCCCAAATTGCGGGCACTCAGCTTGAGATAAACGCGAACGCGCCTAGCCACAAAATTCAGCCCTTCGAGAAATTTAATGAATCCAGTGTCCGCACGAAAGTACGTGCTCCACAGTGGCCCCTAGGGGCCTGAAAATCAGCCAGGGCAACTGGATTGGCCTACGGGCCCGAAAATTGGCGTGTAGAACAAGCGATGCAAGACCAACAAAAAAGTCTCTTACAACCATCGTGAACAGGAAGTTCGCAAATTAGCGTTGAAATTCTGAGTTTAGCGATTTCGCGCTACGTATTTGAACGAACTCGTCCTAGGGTTTAAATCAGATCGACTCCAGATTCGGAGGGTGCGTATGAGACGAGTTGACGATTAAAAATTATTGAAAGAATTTGCGTAGGTCAAAGGGGGACGTGGCCGCGAGGGCCCGAACATCGCCGCTTGCGGCTTTAATTCAAATGTTATTGTTCTTTGCAGTTTGAAAATGTTTAGTACTAGCAAGGAGCAAACATGAAACAGAACATTATACTAATCGAGAACGGATGAACCAAATTTATGTGGATGAAAAATGGTGGTTTTGGTGCTTTCTTTAACGTGCTGATCAAAAGAGGGGGTGGGATCAAACGTAACATCAAGACTGTTGGCTGTCAGACTTTGAGAAATCACACAGTTGTTAAGAATTACTTTTGCTTCCTGAAACTGGTGTCTGAGTCAAACACAGCCAATGACCAGCAATGATCAGTTAATGTGAATTTAGAAACAGGAAATTACACGACATCCAGGTTTTCATAGCAGACAAGTGAGCCTATGATTTAATAATCCATGACTACGTATGATCTGGCCACTAGGTGAAACACAAAGAGAGAAAAGCAGGGGGCCGAGAAGAGGGCCTTGAAAGCAGCTTGAAACTGTACAATCTTCTGAAGTGTAAACTCTGTAAACCTGGGTGTAGACCTGCAGCTAATGGAGCCAGGACCGCGCCGCTCACCAAGTGCAGTCAAAGTTGACAGACCAATGTGGTAAATATATCTGCACCAACGTTACATTGACGGGCTAATGTCTCTATGAAAGTAATCTGTCACCATTGATGTGAGAGACAGTAAGAGCAGAAACCACTGTCATGCATAGTAGAATCAAGTGAAGGCTCGATCTAACATTGTTCCCTGTGTGATGTTTATGTGTAGGGCCAGAAGAGGACACGTCTCTCTTCAGAAGCAGAACGATTAACATGGACCGTCATAACAAAGTCAGTGAGGCTGAGTCGTGTTGAGATTGTTTTGAAAATAAATGGAAGCAAGTCCAATATGATAAGGATTCAGCACAGAGAGATTAACAGATTAGATGAGTAGGAGAGTGAAGATTAAGGAGAGTGAAGAAATTAAAACAGAAAATTAAGGCAAGAGAAAGAGTGGATCATGGAAATCATGACGTGCAAAGACTTTTCATTCCCATAAATCAAGCACATAAATTTCTGTGAATATGTCGTGTACACTGTGTACACTTCTTGACTGTGATTTCCTCTTGGTCTGGAATAGTTGTTTTCTGCATCCATGCACCATGTACAAACAATGGTATCTATGGGGTTTCCTCGTTTGTTATCCCTCTCTCTAAGTCTGAGTGAGCAAGCAAGCTGATATTTTTTCTCCACCAGATGCAAGATGACCCGCCTGCATAATCGGATTCTCTCATTTGCTCAGTTGACATCATTAACAGAAAATGAAGCTCCATTAAGTGGCAGAAAGTTTAAGACAAATGATCTCCTCCTTGGAAATATAGCACAGCAGAGGGGAAACCCATTTTAGAAAAAACCCTCCCCTATGGTAGATAAAATGTTTCCTCAGATGCTGGGTCACCAATGTCACCTCATTTACAGTATAGTCAAAAGACTGTAGTACGAAGAAATACAAAATAAGAAGCTTAGTTACAAATGGTGATAAAAACTAAAAATACTGAAAAACAAATCAGTAAAATGATAAAACCTTAACATTTTAAAAACAACTAAAACAAGAAGCTGAGATTAAAAGCTTAAATTGCTCTCTGGATACAAATGAAGTAAACATTAATTTGATAGTCTTCCTCACGTTGTTTACAAAAGTAGTTGGATATGTAGCATGCTTGATAAGTGGCTGATAAATGGATGGGTTCAGACCACCCCAGTTTGAAGAGGAGTCATTAAAGAGTGGAGTACGGTTAGTTGATACACGCTGCTCCATCAGAATACATTCAACCCATTATGGGATTCAAACCATCCCATAAAGGATGCTTTGTAGATGGTGGAGGAGAGGATTTGGTTTTCCCCAACTAATATTAGGGCTTAAGAGTGTTCACAATGAAAACGCCACCAGTCTCTCCAATATAAATACACAAAATGTACACTCAGACATGATGTGCATACTGTCAGTCGATTTAAGCTCATCTCTGAACCCATTTAACAGATTATGATGCAAAACTGAAGGATGATGTTGCACCATCTGTTCGTTCTGTCCAAAGGGGATCTTGGTTGTCACTGAAATAGTATTCTTTCACTAACACTGCAAAACTGTAAAATCTGTTCATTATTTTTTTTTAGGCCACGTGTTGAAATCTGGTTGATATTAATATCTGGAGATACTATTTTTAATGCGTAAAATACTCAAATTGGACATGAAAGCAACATGAGAGAGAATTGTAAAAGCTTCCAACTTTCATGAAACAGGAAAATTCCAATAGACCACAGGAGTTCAGATGTAGCTTCATCATAACAATCAGTTCAATTTGATGATTTTTTAATTTGGATTTTTCCAACTATCTTCTGTCCAAACTTTTTTGAAATGCGATACTGTCATCAAATTTAAAATGAGCATATATCTTTCATAAAACAATTACATTTTTCAACACTTGATATGTTGTCTTTGCACTACTTTTAATTGAATTGATGGTTTAAATGATTTGCATGATTTTACTGGTCTTGTAGCTAAAGCCTTGCAACCATTAAAAACTCAGGTTTCGTGGCCATAAACACAGCAGCAACTTTACTTTTTGGAGCCACTGACCTCCAGTTTCATCAAGTGAAGCTTAAAACTCACTGCAATGCTTTAGATGTGGATGGGTTTCCCAACTTCCAATAACAACATGATGTAAATGATGATGATGTGCTGAAGGAATGTCTGTGCTGCTGAGACAAGCTGCTGGGATTGTCTATCAGCAGACTCTGGTGGGCATGTCACTGAAACATGTAACACCAAATTCACTGTGGCTCTTCCTGTAATGTAACCACAAACACAACGGGGTTTTAGCTCCGGACCTCGAAAGTCTCCTGTGGACACAGATACATGTCTTGAGACACACAATGCAAAATAAATGACTACTCTGTCTAACTGCTCACTGCACGGAGCCGTGTGGAACTGTGGGAAACATCTCTATGATACAGATGATTGGTAGCTTGTGGTCAATGCGATGAATGTTTGCAATAAATCACCAAATGCAGCAGAGGATTCTTTTGTTGACACTGCAATGGAAATAATTTTACCACAATATTTGCTGTCTTATTGTTTTTTTTCATTAGTTTATTCTTTATTTTTGTTTGTTTCTTTTGTCTGTTATTTCTTCTTATCTGGAATTTCAGGTGCCTCTCCTGTCTCAGTTCCAGGGCCCATGTCACAAAAAGAAATACAAATCGAAGAAGAGACATGTAAAAAGAGAAAATAATAAATACAAACACAAATACAAAACAACACACACTTTTCCTCCTCAAGAAAGGTGACTTTTTGTAAATAGTGCATTGACCTTAATGTTGTGCTTCGAGCGCTCCCTGCTGGCAGAATCAACCTTTTTCATCTTGTTTAAAACGGAAAAGACGTCATTGTAGCGTCAAAATAAATGAATGGAATTTGCCATGTTCAGAGTTATTAGAAAAACACTGAAACACTGTCATTTTGTATTATTATATCTTATAATTCCAGCTTCCTCACTCTTTGACCCATGCAACTATGTTAAATTCAATTCACACTTTTCCTGCATGCTGCAAAATGTTGTTTTGAAGTCCATAATAGTTTATGGGCCTTATTTTTCTAGTTGCCGGTTAAATGACGAGGTGAGGATAAGCTAATGATCAGGGGACATATCCGTGGTCATTTCGTGTAAAAATGTTTTCTATTACTTTGTGGAATCTATAACTTTCTGTGAGGTCACGTTTATTCTGAAGGACCCATACCGGAAGTGTCCTTGTTGTTGCCGCTCGCGGAACACGAGTGAGGGAAATGCGGCGCTAGTGTGAGCACAGCGACGAAGTGTATGAGTTAAAGTTAGGAAGTTGTTTTATTTCATGTAAAAGTATTTTCTGTAGCAGTAGCACAGACTGAGGCATCCAAACAGGACAATTTGGGTTACATTAGCAACTAAACTGTAGCTGCAATTTAAGAGCATATGTGTTTTTTAGTATTGCATAGACCACACAAGCTAACGTTAGCCAGCTAGCCGAGCGTAGCTAACTCACCACAAGTTTACTGACAACTAAAATAACTTCGAAGTTTAGAGCCAGGTTGTACTTTAAAAGTAACTGTTTGATTTCGCAGTTGATCCTCTTGACATAAAGAGAGCAGGGAGGCTTGTTGTAGTGTTTTAGCAACCAGTGGGAATGTCCCCTCCTACAGATGGACGCAGGAGTCATGAAGGGTCAACCAGCTTGTCGGACAGCGACTCAGAGGATGAGGTATGTCTACGCACATCTCTCACACCCTAGGTCTCTTCTGTGTTATTTTATTCACGGGATGCCCATTTTAAGCCACTGACTGTGGTGTGTTTACCTTCCTGCAGCCCGCGCTCCCTCTCAATCAGTTCTATCCATACATCCGCTGTGCCCTCTGCTGCGGCTTCCTCATCGATGCCACCACCATCACAGAGTGCCTGCACACATGTGAGTGACTGCAGAGGTCTGCTGTTGCTCCTCCACTCCTCTGAGCTCCTTTGGGAATCAAACTTTATGGGCTACATTAAGGCAGATGGGAAATTATGTGTGGAATTATGATAATGGTGCAAACCAGGGATGCTGTGGTTTCACTCTATACCTTCTACAGCAGTAGACTGTCACTGTCAGATTTAACACATTAAATACCATAAACAAGAACCCAACTGACAAACCAATTGCTCCAATATTAGATTGTCACTTACTCTGTATAAGCATGTCATGGCTGATAAGTTAAAAGAAAATTAAGTACAAAGATACCAAAGATATATGGAATAAAACAGCGTCTCCATTACATAGTTTGTCTAACTGTGATCTCTGTTGAGTGTGTTTTTCAACATGTTTAAGAGATTATTATCAGACAAGTTAGTATATGCATTAAAAACAATGTTGACTGATATATAGTTAAAATATTATTTACACTCCCAAATATTAATATCTAATTTGGCCTCAACTGTTTTTTCTTGGTCTGGCTATGACACATCTTTTCCTGAATGTGTTTTATTTTCTCCAGTTTGCAAAAGCTGCATCGTGAAGCACTTTTTCTACAGCAACAGGTGTCCCACATGCGGCATTGTCGTCCACCAGACACAGCCACTTTACAACATCAGGTAGGTCTGTCAATTCTTGATGTATATGCTGATTTGGACCACCTCCTGCACCAGTTCAAAGGATACTGTAGATGGTTGTCAACCAAATTTTTCATTGTTGAGTTAGTTATTGAGAAGGAAAAGTCTTTAAAAGTGAAAATACTACAGAATTATTCTGCAATTCTACAATTTCATTTAGCAGACACGTTTGTCCAAAGTGACGTACATCTGAGACTAAATACAACACAAACAATTATCTAGTCAGGAGAAAGGGAATTCAATTTAAAAAGTTGTTCAGGAAATACATTAATTTTCTTGTGCAGTTGAAGTCATGTGAGTCGAAAGTAGCACATTTTTAAAACAACCATAGTTGTAGGGGTAACTAACAGTTCTTTTCATCATCAGTTATTTTGCGGATAATTCTTACATTCATTCATTCATTCACATGATTCAACTTCCCTTTGATTGGCTCATTGACTCATCATAGCAGCTTTAGAATTATAGGGATGTTAGGATTGGAAATCTGCTGTCATTCATATCTCTGACAAAGCAGCCAGTGTAATGCTTCAAACACTTTTTCTCTGTTTCCCCGCAGGCCTGACAGACAACTGCAGGATATTGTTTATAAAATGGTTCCCTTCCTTGAGGAGTGTAAGTACAGTATATATACAGTCGGATATATTCACCACAATTCTTATACATTACGTGTCATTTTCTGTGAAATTTCTTATGTTAACTCTTATTTTTTTCTACCACAGTTGAAAAAGAACAAATGAGTAACTTCTACAAAGCGAGAGGGCTGGAGATCCCAAAACCAGGTAAAATAAGTCAGCTTTAAAAGTAAACAGACTTAAAGAAAGGTCAGCTGAATGTCTGTCATTTTATGTGTGTAATATGTAGTATTTCACTTTTTACTCTTTTATTAGGTGAATGAATTATTTACTTCAATTGCAAGGTTAATCCACACACTAAAGATAAGCTATCAACTAACATTTAACAGCACACTATTGATCGTAGGGCTTCATGAACGACACAGCTTTATTTTCTGTCAGTGAGTAACAAATTGGTTTTTCCTCGCTGCAGTGCCACCTTTAGCCAAAGAACAAAAATCCTCAAAGAAGGGGACTTCTGAGGACCTTTTCCATTCTGATTTAATAAGAGGGGAAAAGAATGACTGACCAAGCGAGAGCAACATTCATTTTTCTATGTATCCATAATGTCGGACATTTTAATTTCAGTGTTTTCATTTTGCATTTAAAGCTTTAAGGCACTTGATAAATGATTTTGAGCACAACAGCAGCGAAGGCTTGAGAGTACGTCGCTCAAGCAATATCCTGTGTTTTCTTTTTCCTGTGCTGCAGTGGTGGTGTCTCCAGCTCCTGCTGTATTAAGGAAGCAGAAGAAGGATAACATTCCCCAGTCTGTATTCACCATTCCTCCTGAGCTGGATGTATCTCTGCTGCTTGAGTTTGTTGGGTAAGGATCTCACTGGACTGTCCTTCGGTTACAGCTGTTTTGGCTATAAAAGGTACTCTGCCTGTTAGACATACTGCATATGTAGATTTCATTTAAATGCCCCACACAACTTAGATAAAAACATTTCATGATATTTACATTTTTCTTTAGTAAGATGTTTTAATTAGTTGAAGAGCCACTTTTGGTATTAGGTTAATACAGAAAAGGGACAGCGTCTGGTGCTTTCAGACATGGTCTTTCTTATTTCATTGTTTACAGAACATTACAACAAAGGATTGACTAGAAAATTGATTAGTCTATTGGCATCAATCACAGATAATATTCAATCAATAAAATTCATTTCACTTTGTTTTGGCCAAAAACCTATATCACATATCCACATAGCCATTATTAAATATTTAATCACACCTGTTTATTTGTTGCTATGACATGTTCAAATGTCTTTTGTGATTGCATATTACAACTGTGATTACACACAATTTGTGATGCTATGTAAAATAAAAGTTGTGGACTGATCCAAAAACACCTGTTTGGATCATTCCACAGGTAAACAAGTTCAGTGGTAACACGTGATGTGATAATATCATAATTGTGTATGAATGTATGAGGCATCCTGGAAAGTGTCAGTTGTTCAAGGACAGTTATTTGCAAATGACTGCAGTCTGTTGTTATTTTACAATCTGCGAAACGTCGGTCTGTCTTCTGCTTTGAGGAAAAAGAGCAGCCCAGTTTGTGATGGTGATTGAAATTACTATGCAGTTACATAGACATGCCACCAGATGGCCCAATTTCCTTAGGTTAACTGCTTGCTTGGTACTGGTTGAACTTATGGTGTATTGATTCTTGTTTTCAGGGCTGAAGAGGGCATCAGTAACTATAAGGTAATGACTTTAAATATTTATAAAGGGACTATATTACAGCTGTTATTAGATTATAACACTGCACGTGAACAAGATTTATAAGGACAAGATAGATGATCAAGCTGTCCTGTAATTACAGAGCCTGTTATATGGTAGATGTACTGTCAAGAATAGTTCTCAGAGCATTGCTTTATCAGGGACTCTGCAGTTGAGGAAATAACAGCCTATGATTATATATGGGGTGGAGAGAGTAGTGACACTCTAAACACACATCTCTATGTGTAAAAAGTGAGCTAAAATAAAAACATTTACTTATGAAACTTTAAAGCAGTGGTTTTAAGGAAGCCCCAAATAGGGCTATTGTGTAATCTCAATGAGAAATATGCTTGTAGACAAAAGAAAAGTGTGATGACAGACCCATTTCATTTTTTATGTTTCATAATTTTAAAATGCACCACTACAATTTAATTCTGTATTGTACTTTTTGATTAATTACATTGTTCTGAAACATGTTTGCACAGTATTATTTTCGACCCTAACCACCCGATCCCTGTTAAGCCATTAGAGAGGCGGTATGTTCGTGTATCGGGGGACGCCACGGTCCGCCACGTGGAGCTGTTCATCAGGAGGAAGATGGAGCTGAGCCCAACCTGTCAGGTAAGTCTGCCAAGCTTAGAGCTAAGGAGTTCGCAAAGTGACAGGACCATGGCCTTGATCCTGATTGTTGCTTTAGACAGACTTGGAAGCAGGACAGCAAAGGAAGTCGGCATTACAGTGTAGTGTGGGTGTGCAACTTGACCAGGTTCACACTGGTGTATGTAAGTGAGTGGGTGATTTTCAGTCTGAGACGACGGCAGTTTTGTCATTTATGTTATCAAAGTGTTACCAAAATGATGTGCAGTCAAGAAGCATGTGTGCCCTAACTACACTAATGTCCACACTTTAGAGCAACACACACCTGTGGCGTATGATGTTTCTGTTGTTGTCTATGTGAACAACCACACAACAGCTGTGTGCCCATGTCAGGATATATGACTTTTATTTCCTACTGTTTGTGCACATCAGCTGTATAGAAAAGTAGCAGTTTGATCACATTTGGCACATCATGGCTACTTCTGTCTGTAAGATGCAAGCAGGGTTTGCTTGTGTGTGAGTGTGTGAATGAGCCAGTGTGTGTTGCATATAAAATGTTTTTACAAATCAACAATACATTTTACAGTTCGTAATAGTTTTATGGATTTTAGCAGGTATTTGAAAAGATGATTGAAATCTTGTCACAGTACCTTGCATGGAATTAAAGAGTTATTCATAAGTCATTTGACTAAATGATGGTATGAGAAAGCATCCTGATAAAGGCAGGATTGTCAGAAACGTTTGAGAAAATAAAGCAGGGTGTACCGCAGACACAACTGAAATACACTTAGACTTAGACTTAGACTTTCTTTATTGTCATGACACAATATACACAGCAGTGCAAGTTGGGTAACGAAATTCCGATGCAATGGCTTCCAACAAAGAGTCAGCAACAATAGTGTCAGTCAGTGGAGTATAAAAATATGTAAAAGAGAGATATAAATATATACTATATATAAATACGGTGCTATGAGCTATGTATAGACATATGTAAATGAACAAGAGTTATATACAAGTTATTGCACAGAGCAAGTAGCAGCAAGTTGAATTATTGCACTAAGTAGTTGTATTGAATGTAAAAGTGAATATAGATATCTAGAATAAATATACAGAAAATAGATATACAGAAAATAAATATACAGAAAATATTGCACATAACAGAAACAGTTGAGATATGGTGAGTGAGTAAGTTGAGATTGCAGGTTTAATTTAAATACTGAAATTAAGACATAATTGTCTGTAAACCCAAGAGTATTGACCATAACAGAGTATTTTCCTTTGACCATGTGGTGTGCTGAGTTGGGTAGATGAAGGAGTCTTATCAGTCTTATCCACAAGATGAGGCATGAAATAACCAGTGCAACAGGCAGTGCAGTGAAGAATACACATGTGTACAATGGGAGGACAAAACAACTGCTGAGTATAAGTAGAGCCCAACATAGAAGGGTCAGCTTCTCAGGTCGAAACTCAGCAGGCTGCCTTCAAGTGCAGGACAACAGACACTCCTTAAGAACAACGTTAATCTGATTATATATTCAATTAATTAGTGCTGTGATACTGCATGTCTGTCTCAGAGCAATGCTGTAAGAGAAAGCTCATGATCACAGATATTGATTAGAAGTGTCCTTCCTTCAGAGCACAGACGAACAGAAGTGTTTCAGTGTGGTCAGTTTGGCGCAGTGTTCAGGTGTTTGTATTCTGTAACACGTGGATGAGGATTAGCAGCTTACACTGATTTCCTGCCCAGGACTGTCTGAACAAACCCGGAAGGACAGAGAGACTCATCAAGGATCACTGTCCATTGTAGCAGAGGTTGTGACAGTTATATAACTCTTCAGCACAGCTCCTCAGTGCCAGGGGAGAATTGTAATTATAAACTCATATCTGTTCATGGACACACTTCATAGGCCTTATACAGCCCCTGTAAAAAATATTCACGCAAATGTACATTTTTAAGATGGCCTTCAGTTTTTGAAATACTTAAATGTGTAAATGTAAAAATGTCTTGTTTATTGATAATTCTTTATTGATCCCCCATAGGGGAAATTCAGGTGTTGCAGCAGCACAAGCATACAATCAGCTAGAAGTATTAATTATACAAAAAAAAAAAAACTATAAGAATAACTATATAAAAAAGTACAAGTGGAACCTAAAGTGACAACATCAAATAACAAAACAGCAGCAAATGAGAATATGAGGTAGATAATAGAGGTAGATTGTTCTCAATATATTTGCTTTTATTGGTGTTCATTTCAGTTATTTTCAAAAGATGCCTGTTTAAACTTTTGTATTCAACAAAGCAAGGAACAAGAACAAACAAGAAGGTCTTGAAATGGAAAGCCCCATGAGCACTGTGGGCCCCTCGTCTCAAACACTGGGAGGTGCACGACCATGTGCTGCTGCTGGGGACTGGTTCTGGTACAGATGATGATTTAGTTTGGTCAGAATCAGTCCGTTTCCACTGTTGTCTCCAGTTCTTTGTAAAGTTGGATGTCTGACTGACCTAAACGCTGCAGTGTTTGTGTGTGTCCTGCAGGTGGATGTGGTTTGTGGAGACCACCTTCTGGATCACTACCAGTCACTGAAGGACATACAGAACACGCTGGGTGAGGAGGCTCTTCAGGTAAGCACCACAAAAACACACAGTCGGAAAAACCACAACTTCAATAATGGATTTTTTTTTTGTAGAACGCCTTGAATACTGTGAAGTAATCCTTGTGGTCTTGTTCCCACTTTGCTCCAGGACGGTCTGCTGGTGTTGCACTTTGGCTTGGTCCTGCCCACCCCGTCTTGAGCACGAGGGCTGGATGCAGGTCACTCCTTAAGGGATGAACTTTGGTCTTGGATTTCTTTCCTGAACAGTCTCACCTGAACTCTTCTGTTCACACTGTAGCATCAGATGTTCAACTCCTGACAACCCCTGCATCTGCTATTAATTTACTGGATACAGGCGACATAGATTTTATTTACTGAAGTGCCGACATGTAAAATGTTTTACCTGATGATTCCTATTCCAACTGCCAGGGTATATTTTTAGGTGATTGCTCAATGTGTTTCCACTGCACACGAGAATGTACCTGCTGCTGCTGTAGCTTAAACTGGATTGAATTACTGTTAATTGCTCTGGAACGTCTCAAGTTTTAAGAAGGCAATAGAGTGTCTTGTCTTAAATGCTGTCGATAGTTTCCCTCTCTTTTAGAAATCAGGGAGCCGTATGTTAATGTTTTTCTATTTATGATTTGGGGTTTGATATCAGATAACTGTGATTTAAAGGGCTTTAATTACGAGGTCTACCACTACCAAAGGTCTGTCGTCTGTGCGTTTCTATAGAGCTTAGATCTCTTCTCTGTTTTTAATTACAGCTGCCTTCATGTTGATTTACACATTTATGAACTGTTTGTATGGACTGTCTGCTGATTTCTATTGACTTGATGAAACCTGCTTTCAGTGAAACTCGCCAGAGCACAAAAGCAGTTATTGAAAGGGAGTTTGTGTAACAGATTCTTTCATAGGGTTTTTTGTTATAAACACTTTTCCTACTTGCTGACAAAAGAATGAATTAATAAATAACTGCACCACTGACACATGCTTCTTTATCATCCATGTTTCCTGTATTGTATTCAGATTTATGACTAAAATATCAAGTCCTCTAAGATATATTATACTTTTCATAAGTGGAAATGTTGTTTTCCTACTTTACATAAATGCTCAACTGTGTGGTCAGCAACCCGTTCAAAGTGTTGGAAGTTTTAAGGAATTTGATAAAGAAGTCAAGAAAACAAAATCATGAGTAAACAATAATTAAAACTCCAAGTTGCTGTTGAGTTGAGACTCTTTCCCTGTGTGCCTTGAACCCGTGAAGACTCCTGTCTAAATGGGGTAGCCGTTAATGAACATCCTGCTGTGTACTTTGTGAAAATACTGACTTGCATATGAAAGCACAGAAAACAAGTTGTCAGTCATGTCTTTTTATTTAATGCATTAGTCAGCAACTCAAATAACATTTTTTTTTTCCAGTAGTTGTATACATGGACACTGCAGCCAGGGGAAATGACCTGTGCTAACAGTTGGACTACATGGACTATTTGATGCATTGAATATTTTCCACTGCTAAAGTACTGTGTACATGGTAGTACAACATGTCTTCTTTCTGCCGCTATAGTTTTTTCCAGCAGGTGTACTGTGACTATGTCAGCAAGGTGAAGACGTCTACACTTTGGAGATCATAAAACAAATCTATGGAGTCATCCTCCATCCACCCTGTGGGTCTGAAGTGCTTTAAAGGTGGCTCCACAATCGCACTGAAACACTCCAGAATTGTTACTTTTGAGAACCCAAGAACAAGGACAGGCAAATGTAGGATTTCGAGAACTTTGGTTCTTAGAATAAGGACACTGTTGCTATTCACTTTGGAATTTACCAGAACCTCAAACTGTGGCTTTATGTCAACTCTGGTGCTCAAGTCTTCATTAACTTTATAGCCCAAGCTCATTGACTTAAGAAACCTCACATAGCAGCATATGGAAATTCCCAGAACATTCAATACACATTTACTGTGGTACAATATTTGCAATATGTTCATCTTATATAAGAGACCTATGCCCCAGGGAAAACATCATTATTATTATTATTATTTTTTTTTTTTTTTTTACAATAATTATGCAATTACACATATTGTATTGTAACACCCAAAATACTGACTTTCAGCTCTAGTTCCAAAACACTTGTCTTAGTGTTGCTCTTAATCAATACATGTGAATATGATCTGACTATTCCTATAGTTTATCTCTACTCTCACTTCTCACATGTCTGTCTTCAGTTGTTGGAGTTGATGTCTGCCTCATCTGTATCCTCACTCTTCTCCTTGAAGCTCTCCCTCGTGGCCCCTTCTTTCTCCCTCTGGCTGCTCTTGGAGGAGCCGGCCGAGGCTCGAGGCTGGTAACTGTAGCTGGCAGCGCCGAACGACATGCCGGAGTTAAAGTGAGTCTCTTCCCCCTCCAGCAGTTTCCTTATAGGACCAAAGGAAACACATGTCAGACGGGACACAAGGCTTAATGCACCTCACAATGCTTTTAAATGAATATGTGGAGATGTTTGGTTTGTGGAAGATTATAAGTAATATACCACAGACCAAGTGGAGCACATAGAACACATTTCTGATGTTTTTTCCAAGTTATTTTTTATATTATAATTTATATTATTTTAGACATATTTTATATATTATTTTGTTAATTATATTTATGTTTATTGTTTTATATTAATTTATTCAAGAAATCTGGTCAGAAAGTTAAATGTAATACAGGACATAAGTACCTTTAGTACCAAAAAACAAACTTTAATAAATTAGCTACTTCCTTCATTTTTGCTACAGGTCACATGACCATTCTTGGGGAAGCCATATCACACCACCACCACTGGGATATCACGGGACCTAATGAGTTAAGGTCAAGCATAAAGCTGTATAAAGAAGAGTTTAGGGCCTTCAATGTGTTTGTTCCACTCGTGTCACCATGGGTTCTTATGGGTTAATCCAGTCAGCACCTGTAAGCAGCTATCTCGATGTCCAGAGCCATCTTGACATTGAGCAGGTCCTGATACTCCCTCAGGTGCTGGGCCATCTCACCCTTCAGGTTCCTCAGCTCAGTGTCCAGGTGGCCAATCGTGTCCTGTTACATTTGAAATGAGATCGAAGTTAAGATGGCAGAAAAGCAGACAGATTATCAGTAGTGTCTGACACAGTTTACTATGTACGTAACATGTATGTAGGCTGTTTTTAATCCACTATCTTACAGGGTTTTTTGTGTTATAACTGTTAATCATAGGATTTCCCTCGATCCCTTAAGGGAGTACAATAACCTTTGGGGCTTAGCTCGACCGACTCCTAAAAAGCCAGTGAAAGCAGATGGCCTTCCTGTGTCCGATTTAGCAGGTCGGAGGTTAATCTAATAGACACGCAGGGTCGATTCGTTTAGAAGCGTTTCAGTCCGTCTCACTGTCACACACACACACACTAAAGGTCATGTCTGATTCAGACCTTGAACTAGGTTTTGACGATCTCGACTTTATGTGAGACATGTTGTTATTACAGGCAGGATTTTGTTATTTCTAATGTTCGACTATTTTATGTGTGTGTTTTATCAAATTTCAGATTGTGCTGTTTGCTGTTAAAGGATGAGTTCCACATTTTGGTAAATATGTTTGTTTACTTTCTTGCAGAGACTTAGGTGAGAGGATCCATAGCACTCTCACGTCTGTCTGGTAAATATGAAATGTTTATTTTCCTCTGGGAAAGTGAAGGATTTTAGCAACATTGAGGAAGTTTGTGCACTTTTTCTGGGTTGATTCCAGCATTTTTTGGCTCAGTATTTTTCCACCATAACTCAAATAGTCCTTCATATTGGGTAATGAAAAAGTTGGGCTTTATTTTCTCAGGCCTGTAATTTACCACTAATAAACAAGATAATCTGTTAATGATTGCAGGGAAAAAAGACAAAATATTGTAAGACAGTTAAGGTGTAGTTAGTTGTGTTGGGTCCATGACCAGTTGTTGATTTTAAGAGTAACTGAAATTGCTGAAAGTGTAAATGTGTGTGTGTGTGTGTGTGTGTGTGTGTGTGTGTGTGTGTGTGTGTTTAGGAAATTCTAAAATAATGGCTCTGGCCCTTGATACCTGCTTGTTAAATGAGAAATCCATTTGTTGTAATTTGACCCCTTTAAGGAGACCAGGGTGCAGGAAAGCTAATAGCAACGTAGAGGCTAATACACGTCCCCCTGGTTTGTCCCATTTGGAGAATATTCACCATTCTTTGTAATGACTGTGACTGCTTGCCTGCATGGCTGTGACTTCAGCGCTGTGTGTATCCTCCATCTCCGTGATCTGCCTCTCCAGAGACTCATTGGCGCCCCTCAGGGTCTCTATCTCGATGGTCTTGGACTGCAGCTGCCTCCTGAACTCACTGATCTCCTCCCTGCTGGCCCTCATGGCCTCGTTGCTCCGGGTGGCTTGCTCGCTCAGGCTGGCAAACTTGCTCTTGTACCACTCCTCGGCCGACTGCAGGTTTTTGGAGGCGATGGACTCGTACTGGTTGCGGATCTCCTTCAGAGCTGACGTGAGGTCCGGCTTGGCCAGCTCCAGCTCCACGGAGACCTGCTGGGCCTCCATCATGTTGCTCAGCTCCTGGATTTCCTCGTCGTGCACTTTCCTCAGGAAGGAGATTTCGTCCATCAGCGACTCCATGCGGCGCTCCAGGTCCAGGCGAACGGCTGCGGCGTCATCCACGTCCTTCCTGAAGGACCTCAAGGTCTGCTCGGCCTCCTCCCGCATCCTCGCCTCCTCGTCATACTTCACACTGAGTTTCTGAAATGAGACATGAGTAGAGAGGTGACTGATGAGAGAGGTGAGTTAATGGGCAAGTAGGAGGGTCATTCCAGAATTGGAGGACATTTTGGCTTCCAGATTCTTGAAAAATAAACCTTCACTTCTGCTACATATTCATCAATAATAGGTAATAAACTATCAAAAGCTTGATTAGCTCAGCTTACAGATAAATGGTACAATTTTTCTCACATGATTTATTTGGTGTTTACAATACTTGGTGCAACGTTACTCATATCACAGTAACAGGGTTGCAAATCCATCCTAATGTTAGCTTTCTCTCAGGAGTAGAAGCTAGCTGCTTAGCTAGCTGTTACTGCTGAGGAAGAGGACAAACTTACCTATGAAAATAAGTAAAGAAAATTTTTGAAAAAAAATGGTCTTATTCTGATTATAGGCATAACAGGGTTGCATGAGGTAGAGTGAGACATTCAATCAAGACTATGTTATAAAAAATATGAAAAATAGAAGAGAGGACATATCTTTGCTCTACTCATTCTTTTGGAAAACTGTTTGATGATGTCAAGTCCAGCATATCATGTGATTCACTGCTTTCTTCTTTTCTACCATGCTAAAAAGGTTATGGTAACAGGGTTGCGTGCATGTTGGGGGACACATGTTCCATGAATAATAATTATTATTTGAAATATTATGTTTATTAAAACAAATGTTCCCACAGCTACACGAGACAGCAATGAAACAAATAATACCAAAAAAATGAAATTTAAATTTCATTTTAACTGTTTTATTTGAAATTCAATTTGGTCATTAGGGGGAAGGGACAAGAGAAAAATGGCATTTTAGGGGGTACTCCAGACTTATTTGGTATTTTTAAAACTATTTTCAAGCATTCTTTTCTTTTAGTTTTTTTAGATTTGCTCTCAGGACAAGTAAATTTACTCAGAAACTGCATGTTTTATTATTTTGTATGTGGATTATTTAAAATTTGATGAGTGGGACGTAAAATGTCCTCCAATTCTGGAATGACCCAGGAGCAAGATAGGGGAAATTGGAAAAAAAAAAAAAAGATGAGATGATTTGTGATGATTAAATTCTAAGACATTATATGACACAATAAGAAAGATGGTGGTGAAGGTGAAATATGGACATGTCAGAAAATGAGTGATTTATTGGGAGAAACTGGGCATTCCAGCAGTCAATTCTAATAGGATAGAGCAAATAATCTCTAATAAGAAATAATCTCCTTCCATCCTCCTTAGCCTTCTCACAACAGCCTAATGGTTTTACCTGCAGCTCGTCCTCCATGTTGTTCCTCTCGATCAGGATGCGGTTCTTGTCCCTGCTCAGCTCCTCCACCTGTGAGCGCAGGTCCCTCATCTCCTGCTGGTAGAGATGGGCGACGCGGGACGGCTCGCCCTGCTTCTGCCGCAGTGTCACCAGCTCCATCTCCAACACTTTGTTCTGCTGCTCCAGGTGCCGCACTTTATCAATGAACATGGCGAAGCGGTCATTGAGACCCTGCGTAACAGGAGAAATACTTTACTCACAAAGTCCTCCACTGTGGTCGAAATTCATTAACTTTAAACCTGCTGTGAAATCTAATATGATTTACCTTCCAAACAACCAAATCCACTTATTTTATAATAGCTTATATTATTCAACATACTCTAGATCAGGGGTATTCAACTAAAATTTAAAGAGGTCCGGATGGAGAAAATATCTTGAGGCAAAGATCCAGAAGATCATAATGTCTAGCTATTTAATGTGATATATATTTAAGTAGCCTAGTAGTTGTATCAACATCTGCATGTATTCGATACCTGACTGTCAAATCAAATGAATTCAGGACAATTCCAAAACTTTTTGACAATATTTATTGTCAACTAACATAGAACTGAACAGATGTAAGACTGCTGTTGACTACTGTTTCCTCATTTACTAAATAAAAAAGGGCTGCATTTCAAAATAAGAGAAAATAAATACAATGTGAAAATTGTGCATGTTCAAATAAAGTGCTTAACTTCACAAAAATAAAATAAAGTGAGTAAAGGCTTGAATTTCCCCTTTTCTGTCTGTCCATTCCGGATTAAATGCTCTATTTTTGCTGTCCACTTTTCTTTATTTGGAGAGCGTCATTTGTTCCTTATTTTTCTCAACTTTCTCCTGCTCAGTCGTCTGTATCTCTCCCTTTGATTTTCTACACGTATCGCTATCTTTCTTTTTCTTTCTATCATGTCTTCATAAGTAACTTGCCTCTAACTTTCTCATCTGTCTGCACTGTAGAGTTGCAATATTTACCGCCTGCAATGCGCAGACTTGATTGGCTGAGTGGTATCATGTGGAATGGTTTAACTCGCATGTAATTGGTCTCTGTGTTTCCTTATCCACTAAACCACTACTGTAAAGACCACAAAAGCTGGGCTGGGTTCAAATAGAAGCCACCCGTCAGGTTTTAAATCATAGCCTTGTGTTTTGGTTGTGGGCCCGGGTCCGTATGGGACAGCTTCTAGGTCCAGACCTGGACTGCGGTCTGCCTGTTAGTGACCTCTGCTCTAGATCAATTCATAAGTTACATATTAATGTGTTTAAGCTGCACTGGATAAGTGCATTAATTGTTTTACCACTTGGGGGCAGTAGAACATTCTCTAATCTCTATATGTAATAATGACATATAACCACCTTGAAAAGTTGATAATGCTTGGTTGATGATAACTGAGGGGAACCGCTGAGTTGGGTGATGATTCTCTGTGAGTTTGTCGAGGGAGCCCTTTCACATTACACATGATTGAATCTACTGTTCATAAAAAATCTTGATTGGTGCAGCTTTAAAACGGAGGCTGAACTGACACAGTTGTGATGGTTATGAACAGTCTTCACTGGGAGGAAGCAGTGCATTGAATTTGTTTCCTGAGCAGCAGACAGACAGAGCTTACAAGAGACAGATAACTTCACCTGCATTAGATATTTGAGGTAACGGGAAAATGCCAATTCATCATTTTTTGATTTACACCTGTGCTTTTCCTACTGTGACATGTCTCCATCCAGCCCCCTTTCCCCTCCACCTGTTACACAAGTAGCCTGTATGCAAGCATGATTTTGTGACATCACAACTAGACTGGACACAAATTGTGGTTCAGTCTGCTGCTTACAAAAGTTTAATGTGGAAACTTGGAGCCTCCAGGTCACACACACACACACACACACACACATACACACTTGAGAGTGGCAGTGCAGAAGCCATCTTGTATCTGTCATAGATTCTGGCTTTTCAAAGGACACTGAAGGAGTAGATTTTAACTATTTTATGGAGAAACCAGATACAGAATATTGAAAGCTTTTTTCAGAGGTCAAAAGGTCATGTCACCTTTTGCAACTCTGCACAATGATTGGTGCCTTTATGAAGGTAAATGAATTGTTTGGAGTGTCATATTGGTTAATGGCTTAATAAAGTTTAGGATGAGGTCATTCTGATACAAGTTTTTACCTCATATAAATGGATGTAGTCTTACTGTGTCAGGTAATTGAAAATCACCACCTGGTCTGATATTCAAGGACTGGGGCTCCTAAAATGTGGAGCTGCTGATCTGTGTGAAATGTTAATGATAATAAAAAATACTGGTTCTGTGATAAAATGTCCTGGTTGGAGCTGTTGAACCTGAGCTTGTTGTATTCACTATATACTGGGCAAGTAGTGCCCAGTAAATGCTACTTATATCTTATCTAAAACTATCAAAAGTGTCTTTTTAAAATGAGAAAACACCGTTATAGCCCAGTCATTTCCACTACTTTAATCCTGCCATCAGTAATCCATCCCGCAGACAGTGAATCACTGCTCTCACCTGCAGCTGCTCCTTCTCGTTAGTTCGGATCACTTTGAGCTCGTTGTTGACCACGGAGGTCTGGCCCAGGTCCAGGGAGTCGGTGGGCACCGGGGAGAAGGAGGTGGAGCGGCCGGTCCTCCTGTACAAGCTCAGGGAGGTGGCGCTGTTGCGGGAGGCAGCCGAGGACCTGAACCCCGCGGGGCCCCGCGGAGCGGCGCTGCCCATGCGGGAGGAGGAGACGGAGAACCGGGGGGAGTCCCCAAAAATCCTCCGGTACGAGGACGAGCTGTAGCGGTCTCCGTGGCTCATGTTTGCTCTGAGTCGCCGATGACACCGAGGCTCTTAAGAGCTTTGCGGGAGCTTATGGAGTTGAGGCTGCAGGTGGAGCGGACCATTTGACGCACCACGTTACACAACGTTAAACCATAGACACGGTGAAGTAAAGATGTCGAATCAGGTTTTGATGAATATATGTGATCAAAACAGACTGTGATCTGTTTTTTTTCTGTCATTTCATACAGGCCTCGAGCTCATTTCACGTGCGTAAAATGATGGCACCGTCCACGGAGCATCACCACTCTCTGCGTGCGTCATGCAGTTCAGCTGTCGTACCAGTAGGTGGAGCACTAGAGCTACGCTACACAGCGGCTTTCACATGGTCAGTGGTCTGTGGAAACCTGATTCCCTTTTAATTGGATGTACCAAACTTAAGTCTGATGCGATTTTATTACACTCATTAAGGACTCTGGTTTAGATTAATAGTTTGTAATGTCTGTCTTCACATTTTGAAAGTCCAGTGCACATTGTCAGAAAATTGTTGATTGACAGCATGTTTGATTGCGCCTTGATTAATATTTGAACATCTATCACACAAATTAGAAGCCTATTTTTTCAACTTTGTGCAGATTTGTTTGTTTAGTACTGAAGAACATTACAAAATGTAAAATAGGGGCCAAACTACAAATTACCCAGTGGCCCCATCTTTGAAATCTATGGGATAAGGGTGACAATGTTGCAGTTTTTTCTTAAAGTCAACAAATCCCATGAAATGACAGAAAAACCAACCATGTTAGTTGGTCCATCCTATTGTCTGTCCAGCAGCTGGTGGAGAGGGTGGTTGGGTTTGTCCAGTGTCCTCCTCTCCAACACAGCCTCAAAAGTGCCAGGTTTGTCAGTGAAATAAATACACTCTGTAAAACTACTCTTCAAAATAAAACAGGAAATAACTAAACAAACAAGCCAAAAACATGACAGAGGCTGTAGGGGTGGAGGTTCAGACTACTGCTGTCTGGTAGAATCTGAAGATAGAGGCAGAAGTGCAGGTGGCTGGCAATGGCTGTGGGTGGAGGTTCAGGCTGCAGATGTCAGGCAGAATATGGAGGTGCAGGCAGCAATGTAGGTCGCAACCAGACACTGTGGGTGGAGGCTCAGACTGCTGGCGGATTCTTCAGGTGGAAGCAGAGGTAAAGGTCATTGATGGAAGCAGAAGGTGGAGGATCAGGCTGCAGCTGTCTGGCATAATCAGGAGGTGCAGGCAGCAAAGTAGCTTGGTGGAAGACACTGTGGGTGGAGGTTCAGGCTGCTGGTGTCTGACGAATTCTTCAGGTGGAGGCAGAGGTGAAGGTTTTAGACTGAAGCAGTAGGTAGAGGTTCAGGCTGCAGCTGGAGGACACAGCAGGAGGTTGAATAAGGAAAAGCAGAGTAAAAACAGAAGATGAATGAGGACCACCATGAGAACAGATGCATACCGAACTTCATGAAGGATGTTAGTGGAAGAACTCTTTAATGCACTATTCATTCATTCATTCATTCATTCATTCATAGTGCAATACTTGCTGCTGGACTGTATTGTCACTTTGTCATGTTCACTAAGTCACTTTGGATCTGCCATTTGCACTCAGTTGTACATACCTCTTCTTATATATATATATATTCATTAGGCTGTTATCTTATTTCTCAGGTTGCAATGTTTACATTTGGCTGCTTTACTGACATAACTATGCTGCATTATCTACCTCATATTCTCATTTGCTGCTGTTTTGTTATTTGATGTTGTCACTTTATCTTCACTAAGCCACTTTAGATTCCACTTGTACTTTTTAATTAGGTTCCACTTGTACTTTTTTTTAATATAGTTTCTTATATTTTTTATTTTGTATACTTTATACTTCTATCTGATTGTATGCTTGTGCTGCTGTAACACCCGACTTTCCCCTATGGGGGATCAATAAAGAATTATCTTATCTTATATTATCTTATCTTATCTTATCTTATCTTATCTTATCTTAATGACTTACTAACATTTATATCTGCAGACCTGATGGCTCCTTGCAAAGTAAACCCTTTTTTAATAAGCAGCCATAGGTCTTTTTCACAACAGACACTTGACCTTCAGTACATCAAACAAAATGTATTGCTGCCATCTTGTAAACACAGACAGACAGTGATTAAAAGCATAAATACTCTAAAGGTGTCCCTTGGCACATGTTACTCATTACACAAGAAGCAAAGCCTCACACATGTGGACTGTGATGAAGAGAGAGGAACAGCAGGGATGATACAACTGTCAAAGACACACCTACTAAAAACTCCTATAATGACTTATCCTAAAGTTCAAATGGGCCCCTGGAGACACAGCAGTTGAACTTGATTGTTCAAAGTTGCCACTGTGGAGCAAGAGATCGACTACACGATGTACAGATGTCACAAATTTCAAACAAAATGATGCGTTCCTTTGTCGAAGAATAAGATTTGAATCTTGGACAGTTACACCTCTATGGTCTCCACTATTCACAAAGAGATTTAGTCAAAAGAAAAGAGAGAAGTATTTGAACGTCTTCTAACAACAAATAAAAATCAGAGAGTGTGAATTTGTTGAGTAGATGGTCATGTAGGTGGGCTAACAATGTAATGACCTTTTCTCTTGACTCCCTGCAATAGAGGGGTCAGAGGTCAAAGACATTTGAACAGCTTGTTGGAATTAAACCAGGGTTTTCGAGGCTGCTCAGAATGGAAATAACAATAGCCACTGTCAAGTTACTTTTATAGAATTAGTTACATGTTTTTTTTTTCTTTTCAGTATTAAGTTATTTTTTTCAAAACGATTCATACAATCAGCACAACAGCAGTCAGTGTGGACCAAACTGCTACTTATTGCTTCAACACAAAATGCATGTCATGATCACATCTTTACAATTTAAGGAATTGTTTTCTCACTCAAACTCAACCACCACCATTTAACATGTTTACATACTAGTTTTTAAAATGTAACAGAACACATGAATAAGGTAAAGTAGACTTCAACATTGTACATCCTTCCACCTTATTCTTGATTCCTCAACCCCA
Source organism: Centropyge bicolor (assembly GCA_037975185.1). Classification (NCBI taxonomy): domain Eukaryota; kingdom Metazoa; phylum Chordata; class Actinopteri; family Pomacanthidae; genus Centropyge; species Centropyge bicolor. The sequence goes on along the minus strand of JBBMOC010000057.1, from coordinate 2,587,649 downwards.
CAGTGGAATTCTCTGCTTCATGGACATGGAATGTTTGTGACTCTTCTCACCCAATCAGATGTCTCTCCTGGATGCAATGAATGCAGGACATCTGGACACATCTGCAGAAGATTGCCAGGGATGGATCAAGGCAATCAGGTGCACTGGAAAAGAAAGTCGACTGAAGCATTTTATAGCACTTCAGATTCTTTTCTGTAACTGTAAAGTGGCACAATCCATGCATCGAAAGCAGTAGTATCTCTACTACTGTTACTATTACTCTTACTGCTACTTTAGGTCACTGTGTCATCAGTGACAAAATGTTCCTGTCGGAAAAAGAATGTTTTCAATCTTTGTTCATTTATATAGCACTTTTCATACAAGTGTAACACAAAGTGCTTTACAAATCAGACAAGATAGAATAAAACAAAGCAAAAAATATAGATAGAGATGAAATCCCATCCTTCCCACTCCCGTCCAAACAAACACACATACACGCACGCACAAATGCACACACATACACGCACACACACACAGATAAAATGTTGATAAGGCTCGACACCGAGGGTCCAGGTGAGGACAACGTGAGGGGCCCACAGGGACCCCCACCTGGGCCGGGGTGCACACTGAGGGGTCCCCAGGACAGCGCCCCCCCATTGAGAGCAGGCATAACTACCGCTGCGGAGGGCCCCCATGAGGAATCACTGGAGCTAAAAACTACGATATGTATCAGTCTAAAAATTGTAAAAAGAGAAAAGAGAAGGTTTAAGAAAATTTAAAGATAATATAAATAAATAAAAATCATTAGAAACACTGAGGATTATATATTAATAAAAGAAATAAACAGCTATAAGGAAATAAATTAGGTAGGTCAACTAAAAGCTAAACTAAAAAGGTTGGTCTTTTCAGTGTTCTGCTATAAGAGTTGATCCTGTGATGTGTATAATGTTTTGGTATAAAGGCAATTATAGTTAGAGCAACTCCAGAGATTTTGTATTGCAGTTCCCCCTGATTACCAGTAGAGGTTGGTGCAAATCAAGGGTTTACTCATCTTCCTGTATATCACTGTGTCACTCCAGAGCACATACTGTGTGGTGCTTTGGGTGGTGGTGGAACTGTGAGATGTGGGAAGAAGTGGGTGCAGAGTTGACATAAAAAAGGAAAACATGTCTGTCTTCTCTGTTAGATATCACAAGGCAAAAGCAGATTTTCAGTTTCTTGTACACTGGATGTACACATAACTGCATGCAGGTCTGTGTGTGTGTGTGTGTGTGTGTGTGTGTGTGTGTGTGTGTGTGTGTGTGTGTGTGTGTGTGTGTGTGTGTGAACTGCAACCTGGTAAAAACCCGTTGCCGGGTAAAACAGAGAGCTGTGTAAAAAAATCATAATCATATACAAGCAATATATTCTACAGTGAGTTTTTAATGATCTTATAATACAACATAGTATTTCTATTTCCCATGGTTCCATGATAACATTGTGGTCCTATAGTAATAGTGTGTCTGTGGAAGTGAGCTGTGAATATATACAAATTAGATTAGTTTAGTTTTAAATACCAAGCATCTCAGGGAACTGGTTTAGAACTTGCTTACATACTTGCTCAGACCAGTTCTTTACCTGTGAATCTCCACCCAATGAAAGACAGGAAAGCAGTTTAAACCTGCAGATGATGACATGTTGGTGTTGCCACCTACAGGAAAAGAAAGTCAGTGCTGTTGTAAGTTAAATATTTTTGCAAGCTGAAGGCCAATCATGTTACTGCTTCAGTTCTTATCAACTGAGTTTTTTCAATATGTGTAAAAATAGATCCAAATTAACATGCAGGTGATATGCCAGTCTTTCTTATTAACGTCTGTGGAGAGCATATACAACTCAATGTGAAAGTTGTGAAACGCTCACAGGTTGGTTAGGTTAGGAGATATTCCTCCAGGTGTTTTTTATTTTTATTTAGCAGCATTACACAACTTTTCCAGTGTTTTGTTGTCCCTGTGACAATTGAAAGGTTTTGCCTGCATCACATTTATAATGAGCATATATTTTTCGTAGGGCTGTCAAACGATAAAAAAATTAACTTGATTCATCGCAACTTTGTGATCGCGAATTAAATGCTAATATTATTTGTATTTTTTTGTGCAGAGATAAAACAATATATGGTTTTGAAAATAAAGAAATGACAAACTAGTCTGAGAAATCTATCTTTGTTACTATATTATTACAAAATTAGTCCTTTAGCTAATATATTATTGGGCCTGGTATTACACACAATGAACAGTCCCATTTTATGATGAAACCTTTAACACGACTTCCAGCTAGCTCTGTGCTACTGCCCCTGCTAGCACTAGCATACATGAAGTGCTTGGCCTTGAGGTGATATTTAAGGCTCGTTGTGCTTCGGTGATACGATAAAACGTCGCAGTATTTAAAGACAACTGGTCTTGTCTAAAGGTGTGGGAGATGTGACGTGATTTATCGTGCGTTAATGAAAGATTAATGCGTTATTGTTTCCAGACGCAATAATTTTGACAGCCCCAATGTTTCATAGAACGATAACTTTTTCAGTTCAACATTTGTTATGTTGTCTTTGCAGTTTTTTTAATTAATTATAGCGTTTTAATGAAAGTGTCAAAATCTGTTTTTATCAGCATTTTACACAGCGTCACAACGTTTTTGGAAATGTTATTACTTTAAGACACACCAACTTACCAGAGTTGTTCGTAGTGAGTCTGTGAAACGTACACAGAGACAGTATGATGAGAACTGGTGCTGCACACAGTGTTTGATTGGTGATGCTATGTGGTATCTCATCAAAGGCACAACGAAAGTTAGGAACAAGGTCAGAGAGATCTTACCCTTATATGAGAGACCAAACATTGTCCAGCGACAGTTGGATCATCTGGTGTATCGCACTCAAAAAGGTTCACAGACCAAAGTGAATGTTGGTCACCGTAAGATAAGATAAGATAAGATAACTTTTATTGATCCCCCTTAGGGGAAATTTACTTGTCACAGCAGCAGTAACAAACAGTAAACAGTCGCTCAAAAATAAATACCAGTAAGTGGCTAATTAAAAAATAAGGCAGTAATAAAAAAAACAAAACAAGAAACAATAAGTGGCATAGGCCATGACCAGCTGAAACACTGTCAATGTTGTGATCCATTGGGCAATAACTGGGCCATGGAGCTGGACACCTCCGGAGGTGTCATCTGTTTATGAGGAAGTCTCCAGCTTCACCTCATCAGATCCAGGGGTGGACCTTCCTATAGCTGCATCCTCCAGCTCTCCTCATCGAGGCTCTTCTGCTCCTAGGTAGACCCTGGATAGTGGGAGTAGTGTGGTCGAGCAACATCATCAGAGCCATCGTTCTCAATGGCTGAACTGCCAGTGAAGAGCACCAGCTAAGTACATTGGGTAGGTGGCTGTAAATGCAACAGTTCATGGGCAGTTTTCAGTTCAACTTTTTAATGTTAAGAGAAAAATTGAGCAGTAGTGGTTTAATTATCACGTACACTGTGAATGAAAACTGTATTTGTGGTATTTTTCTGTTAAAGGGATTTTTTTTTAGTAAATGATGCTTAGTTTAAAATCCTCCTGATTGGCATTATCAATACCTTTTCAGGGTTTGATTTGCTCCTCTGTATATGTTATTTGCATTGAGAAGCTGCATTTTGGCTAGTCAAGTCCATCAATCAAGTCCAGTTGCCATCAATCCAACCTTTATTGAAAACCATGACCTGGATGACTGAGGACCCTACCAGACACAATAGTCAGGATATAACAAATGACCAATGTTGACCTTAATAAAGTGAGAAGACAGTAAACTGTGTAATAAATTGAGCAATGGTGAAAGACATATATGAATGTGACTATGGGTTATGGAGGTACTAATAATGGATTCCAGGATATTTACTAAGACATCTCAGCCTAATTTTGACATCAGCAGTCATGTGCAGTAAGGCTTGTAGTGTGGCCTACTTGGAGCAGCATTGTCCCTTGATGAAGACGTTTCTTGGTTGCAGGACTCTGGGGTGATCCTTCCCAAGATGGTGTGTCGTTGCCTGGATGATGGTTCTACCAAAGTCTGTCAGCTGTTTGGTGAAGGTGAGTCTGCCAGCAGACACCTTAGATGGACGAGCAGCTTAATGGAGTTTGTGTAGGCGATCATGGGCAGACATTCTGTCTTTGCCGATCTCTTGCAGGTTGATGGCAAAATGACTTACTACTTAACTATTACTTACTTTCACTAGGTAACTTTGGAAATTTGCCTGACAACACAAAACTTCCAAAAGTCCTGATAAACAAAGCCAATGTAATAAAGACAACTACTTACTAAGGCACTTTGTTCCGGTATTGTTACAAGCCAATTAAACGTAAACTGAAGGAACAGAGATCATGTACAGACAAAAAGAAAAACTACTAAAACATTGTGCAGTTGATCCTGGTGCAACATGTGTGTGTGTCTATAAGAGAAATTTGCTGATATGGATCAAGTGTCATCAGCCATGGAATGTACGACACTGATATCTTTATGCAGTCAGTGATCTCATCATTCATACATTCATCTTTACATGTATTCAGTTGTCTTTCAATATTGACAACTGACATGCTGCTTTCAATTACACACTCTCAAAATCAGATCATGATTAAGCAGCTGAAACCTTACTCTCATAACTGTTATTTAGAATGATATAACTGTTTTTATTACTCTTGTCTGAATATTCAAATCCGAATATGTAACACTTCCACCCGCCCACTTACCTTTAATGGTCAGTGGGACTGATTTCCGTCCGTACACCCGGAGCTGGCCCTTTTAAACGGCACACTAAGCTCGAGGCCTGCGTGACTGCTCGCCACTGTGCCCGTTTCCGCACGAGCGCTGTTGGCCGCCACCGCGGTGTGGGCGGGACACGACGCTGTGACTCAGCTCTGAGTCACCGCACGGCATGTCTGTCACACTCTGCCTACTGCTGCGTTCACGACTGTGGGAACAAATTAATCATTTACACTTGTGTCAGATACGCGTCTCTATGGGGAGGGAAATAAGTCACACAATAACCCAAGTTTCCCAGCATGACTAAATACTAGCACTATATATATTGTTAATCTAATATGTTTTGTATTAAAGTGTCAAAATACATATGTGATTGTTTCACACTCGTAGGTATAGGCCTAGGTTAAATTAGGCCTTCAATGCTTAAACCCTGCATTTTAAGCTAGGCACTGATTTCAGGCTATGGCCCATTTCTGCCAATCTGATGAAACTTTCTTAAAAGTAATGACTTCTCAAAATAATGACTAATCTCTACTTACTATGAGCCAAAGTAACAAAAGCAAGCGAATGAGACAAAGCTCGACAGACTGAAGACCACTTTAGATGTGGATTCACATATCGTGACATTTTGATGGTTTGTGAAAAATTGCATCATGTCAAACTAAGCCTCTGGAACCTGGAGAGAAAACTACAAAATAACCAGCTTTATTGTGAGTAATTATCTCATTATTTTGATATAAAAAGTCAGTATTTCAAGAAAAAACTCTCATTATAATGGCTTATATATTTTTTTTCGTCTAATTGGTGGAAATGAGCTTCCACTTTAGCCTTATGGCCATTTAAATTTTAAGTAAAATTACTAATTCTGGTGTGTGAGTCGAATTTTAAGAGGTATTCACCACCTACGGACAGAGTAGTAGAGTGTTCGCATTCACTATCAGTCTCATGGTACTTAAACGCAGCACCAGACTGGCTGTTCTTACATGACTTCGCATTGGCCGCGGTCTCTGACATTGGAGACGTTGGACCGATCCTGTACGTGCTCCATCAGTTTTTTAGCTCAAATAGAAATTAGACATCTCGACAGTAGCGACGTGAGCTTTCTGCGCCGTGACGAAGGACCTCGACAGGCATTTCTTTTAGCTCTGTAGTACTACTTTATCACCGTGCTGGACGGACCTGCCACACAGGGTGAGTGTCTCAAAGTGCATCCTGAACTCTTGTGTGCTGTGTTTGAGGCTGCTCGTCTAAATGATGTTTCCCTCCGTACTTCTCTGATCTCTTATTTATTTCAGAAAGTAGCTGTTAGTATAGTAAACACATATGTGCGTGTCCAGTGAAGGGACAAGAAGTGTTGTCTGTCTCCATCAGTCAACGCTTCCACAGGAGGAAAACCCCGTTACGCACCATTATATCGCGTGCGCCGCCAAACTGCCCTGGAAAAACCTCTGTTATTGAATCTTGCTCATTGATTACAGCTGAGACACGATAGATGCATGGTTTACATATATTCCATATATTAAAATGAGTCTGCTCTTCAAATCGGCATACATCTGACACACGAAATGTGACTTATTATCAGCAAATCTTACATTTTAGAAACGGTGTCCCTTGTGCCGACAGTCTTCGAAATGGACAGTGAGACCGCCGTAACGAGCACTGTGAGCCAATACTAAAAGTTCAAATTATATGACAATGTGTCATTTTTTCTCACTAGTTGTACGCCGAATTCATCAAAGGACTAGAAAGATGAACATGTGTTTTCATTTGCCCGCCGTGAGTTATAGCTTGCTTGACGCTAGCCAAGATCAAGAACTTGCTAGATTTTTTCAGGGAGTCCGGTTTGACAAGGTGTTCATATGAGTGAGCAGATAACCTGTCGAGACCACGATATGCTCTCTTGGAGGAAAGCAGCGCTCATATGCCGCTGTTGTGCTGCTGCTGCTGCTGCTGCTGCTGCTGCCTGGATTATATAACCAAGTTGTCTTTAAGCTCACACACACACACAGTGACTGACAGACACACACACTGATCTGCTGCTGCTCCACAGATCAGCGTTTCATACCCGGGCCTGATTCACACATGTAAAACCGGTGTGAGTGTGTGTGTGTGTGTGTGTGTGTGTGTG
>JBBMOC010000057.1:2528065-2560875 GCA_037975185.1 Centropyge bicolor | reverse complement strand
TCTTTCTCTCAGTGTTGGGCTGATGTGCCACGCCCATGTCTAATAGTATTAATAATATTCTGTCGTCCTCTTCACACACCCTCCCCAAATCTGCCAGCACATGTGGATGTTTCTGCTGGTTTGGCTCAATTTTTCTCTTCTTTCTTAAGCGAAGTTTAATAAATGTTTCAGTTTTTGCGACCCAGTTTCAGAATGTGATGCATGACAACTTTAACATTTTCAACCACCTCATCCCAAAGGCAATATTTCTGGCAATCGATTGAGCTCATCTGTCCCCTTGTTGGCTCTAATAGAGTAATAGTATGATAAGGTAAGAAATGGGGACCAGTATTAGCTACACCTGTGTATTGTATTGCATCATACTACAACACCACAAACTGTGGCCTCAACACGTATCAGAGTTGAATCAACTGCTACCTGACATGATCTCAACAAATTGTTTTCATCAAGGTAGTATTAGATTGTTACACCCCTGCATCTTTACTGTGCAACCAGCCTTTCCATAACCACATGCCTAGAGTAGAAGAGAGGGAAAACAAGCCTATCATCTGGTTATCTCTGGTGAACATGGATTTGGAATTTAAAGGGGCAGGCTGCTGATTTACTATTGCACTTACATAAAGTTAGGGGACTATGGGGAAAATGGTCTAAATTGAAGCAGCAGAGGCCGAGATAGTCTGGTCAATGCCCATGTGTTTTAAACTAAAAATGCCCCCAGTTTGCAACACAAGCTATCTGTTATAAATGTGTGGTCCCCAAGTCAAGATAACCCTGATGACATAATCACAGTTATTTTGACAAAGCTCCTCCAGAGCCACATAACACAATATACAAGTGGTTCCCAAACCTCTTGGCTTCTGATGCTTTAAAGCAAAGCAATCTCAACTTCTGACCTCTCAACACTGAAGCATTGCATCATGCAACTATTTTAACTTACTGTGTGGCTCTCCTCATATAGAGCAAGTGCATTTGAAACTTCCCATAACAGCTAATAATGCTGTGTCCAGTCATGACTGTTCAATATTCTGGATATAGAGTTGGTCTTTTTTGAGCAGTACTTCCTACCAGTGCTGGACATTTAGAGGCCAGACATTTATGCAAAGTAAGATCTGGAGGACATTTTGGGGAAAAACTAAGCTTGAGGTTAGACATGTAGTTCTGATGGTTAGGTTAGTGGGATAAAGAAATCTTCTAAATCTAAAGAAAATTTCTTCAATGACTGTCTGTATTGCACTGAATGTTATCTTGTATAACATGTGTCTGTTTATGTAGATGCAACTTTAAACCCATGTTGTGGATGGTGTAAACTAGCAGTAGTAGTAGCAGCAACAGTATGAGTAAAAGGTATAGTGTTGTTAGAATTGTGAATTGTGTTGTGTGTAATAGTTGAAGTAGTCATGTTTGTAGTAGCAGTAGTAGAAGTGTTCATAGTAGCTGTCTTTACTGTTGTAGTAATAGAAGTTGTGGTGGCCGATGTTGTGAAAGTGATAGTAATGGATTATTAATCTAGTCTTATTGCATCTTAAGTCCTTTGTATCAATAACATACTGCTAGTAGTGTGTAGTGACTCCTTTATTACTAAGACAAATAACAGTATATTTAATAGAATCAATAAATTGTTTACGCAAACAGAAATGATGAGTGACACACACTCACATGCGTATGAATCAAAAACTCCAGCTCTGTGTGTGTGTGTGTGTGTGTGTCATCCTGACATTTTTCTGCCCATGTGTCTGTGTGAATTTATAGACACCGATGATACAAAAATGCCCTGTGTGTTGTCACAGAGGGTATAAATGGAACATGATGGTCGGCAGACTAACCCTGGTGATAGTCCTAATCCTGCACGTTAACACCCAAAGGTGCAACCTGGTGATGGATGGAAGCAACATGTAGCCTCATGTACTGGGCCGGAGTGATGAGTGGGAAAAGTGAACTCACCATGAGTCAGGCTCACACTCAAGTTCACACCGACAAATCAACCTGATACATGTGCAGAGAAACGTAGACAAAGAGAACATCACAAAAGAATAGAGCATTTATTAGATTTTCAGTTGTCTTTTTGATAATTGTGGCAATAAAGTCACTGAATTTAAATCAAAAACTGAGATTAAATAATTCAAAATGACAGGATAGAAGAAAACTGCTGAAAAAGAGAGACAGACAGAAGCAGAGAATAAATAAGGATGAAGCAACAGCAAAAGGCAAGAAAGAGCAGGAGAGAGCAGATTGTACACAGGGAGAGGGAAATAAAAGAAGAGCAAAGGAGAAATAAATAAAGATAGATGAATGGAGGGAGGGAGGGAGGGAGGGAGGGAGGGACGGATGTTGTGGGTGCAGCTCTCCAGTTGGTGTTGCTATGGCCCTGCCCTCCCTGCTCACTGAGCCATTTCCTGTTTTTGACCTGAAATCTTTATTTAGAGCCATCCCTCCTCTCTGCTCTGCATTCATGAGTCAACTCGCAGTCCAGAGAGATGAACGCAGGACTAAAATCAGATCTCCATTCACCACAGCAGCTACGTGTGGATGCACACACACAGCTTCCCCGGCTAACCTGTCTGTTAGCCATACTCCAGCTGACGTTTCATTCAGGCTTTACTGTTTGATTGATATATGGAGAATCCCTGTTGGTCTTTTATTGTGTGACCAGCAGTTTTGGTAAGCCCTGCTGTTGGCACTGATCAAGCTGAGTCACTTTAGCCTTTTAGAAAAAATCTCACAAATATCACTCTGTCCAGTGTGTCCAATTTCATTCATCTTGCAGCCTTTAGCCACTAGTGACTTAAGACTAGACACTAGTGTTTGAAATGGTTAAATTTCAGTGTGATATCGGTCAATTCCAATGGAGTAGTGAGTCGAGTCGTAGTGGCTAAATAAATATGCATGAATATTTGGTGTTGCGTTAAATTTTGCTGACCTTTGACCAGCAAATTTGCTGTGTTAACTAGGGGTGTAACGGTACACAAAAATCACAGTTCGGTACGTACCTCAGTACAGAAGTCACAGTTCGGTTCGGTACTCAGTTAGGGGAAAAATGTAAAAAACCCAAACCTGCTCATAATTAATTCAAAACATTTGTTTATTTTCTGAAACCAAAGAGCTGTTAGCAACTCAGTAAATTAAATTAAATGTACAATATATACAAATGTAACAGAAATACTGCTGCATAGTTCTTAAACTCAAATATACAAAATAAAATAAATAAAAGTGCAAGTGCAGCATTAACAATTCCATGTTATTAATCTTCTTTGACGATAACTTTTCCAGTAAAAAAAATGAAGGCACTGCTGCAAACAACCAAGTTCAGCAATAATTATATGTCTAATTGTGTATAATTATATTATAAAATGATGTCTGGAGCAGCGTCCTTGTTTTTTCCTCGCAGCGGTGATTGTGACACTTGGATGATGCCTTTTTAAATGTTTGCGTAAATTTGACGTGTTGCCGGTTGCATAAATTATGTAATTGACGACTTCGCCGGAGCGTCTTGTAGCTCAGGCTTCCTGATGTTAGCTTTAGCCATCATGTTCGCTAGCGATAACAGAAGCGCCGCCAGGGGAATAAACGGTCCGTCACATTCTGTGCTCCACTGGAGACTCCTACTTGTTTTTAGTTCCGCAATACTGTGTAAGTGTGAGACGGAGAAGAGACGGACTGCGGTACACCTCTGTACCGGACCGAACGGTACGGGTACGAGTACGTACTTTGTTACACCCCTAGTGTTAACCAATAGCAAGCTATGCTGACATTATTGATCTTTGAGAGACCAGAGAGCCAAAAATTAACAATATCAATATCAATTAACAATATGAACTTTTGTTCTTCATCCACAATTAAACTTTATATTGAATTAAATGAGCTAGAGAACAAAATGTGAGAGTAGGTTAAATCATGGTCAGAGAAAAAAGAAAGAAGCTTGGGGAGATATTGTGACTGACTGATGCTAGCATTGCTTCACCAAATGTTTCACAAATATGCGTGGATGAATTGCGTGGTGCCACTTTCTGGTGTGACCAGGCCTTTACAGTGGAGTGCTTTAGTGCCCCGTTAAGGCCTGAGTGCTGCCTTCAACCCTGAGGGAAAAACAGAAGGATTCTGTGCCAACAGTTCTCACCAAGTCCTGTAAGGACTGGGCTCCAATACATGGTCATCCTTGTGACAGCAGGTTGATCAAAGCCTGTCCTGAAAGCAGGCAGTCTGTCTGAAACAGGAGCGAGACTTGTATTGTGATCGTGGGTGTATCAGGGCATGACTAAGTGTGCAGCAGGGGGCATCAGGGACACAAACGGTCTAAGATGCCCATGTTCTGCCCCAGGATGCTCCACTGATGTTTTTATGTTCATGGAGCAGACTCTGCTGGGTTTTGTTTGAGTTTACCGGACGTCTTCCTGCCATCTGCTGCTGACTAGGACGGGCATCACTAACCAGCCAAACAGCCCCATCCGTCCAGCTGATGTCTGCAACCGCTCACCATCCTCTGTCAATACGAGAATACATTGATGATGTCAAGTTTTCAGTTCAAATCAATGTAGATGAGGCATAAACACAACAGATTGTAAACATCTCTGATAAGATACTTGAAAATCATGAGCTTAATCAGGGCTTGACTTGAAACGTGAACATCGCTTTCACTTTCAAAATGATGTTTATGTGTGATAAACTGGTCTGAGAGGGACAGAAACAGATAGAACAGAACACACCGTGTGCGCGCGTGTGTGTGGGCGGGGCTAAGTGGACGACGCCACTTCTCTCGGCAGCTGCTCGATTTCAGCTTCTCCTGCTGCTTTCAGGTGCCCCTTGTAAACTTACCCACCGTAACAAAATGGAGCCTGTCATGAAACTATTATAACAAATTAATATAACAATAATAATGACCCGAGAGGTGTCATTCATGTTTTAAGTAAAGTACCTGTCAAAAATGTAATAGTATCTAAGAAATTAATGTGTATACATTTTTTTTTCTTTTTTTGGAACTGCTATCTGCAGCTGTTGTGTGTACTCTGCATTAAGTGTTTGTAGGATGACAAAGAGTCTGTACACACAACTGTACCATCTTAAGATTCTTCATAGACTGCAAATTCAGAAATTAATAAAAGATTCCACAACAGTTCCACAGTATAGTGAAATACATCCAATTGACATTTATTTGTCGCTACATTTTGTCTTTTCTCTACATGTCACATGTTGGTGCCTCTGTAGATCTTTAATATTATGACTTTCCACCTTCTTCATTTAGGTGCAACATTCGCCATACATTCGTCTGTCTTACACATTAATAACCGTCATGCCAAGCGAAAGCTGACATTTTTAAGATATTTAAATTTGAGAAGCGTACAACGCCCATTTCCCTCTATCCAGCTTATATCACCCTAACATCTTGGTACGTTCTTGCTTCAAATGGCACTGATTGCGGGACATACGGATGTAAAAAGAGAGGCGCACGTGTGGTTCACCTCGCAGCGCTGTGTCCGACGGCCCGTGAAGGCAGCAGCGTTCCTGTGAGCGGAGGCAGTTTCCTCCTCCTATCAGCGCCATTGTGGATCCGAGTCTCCGGGAGCGAGGACGGCCTGTTCTTGTGTGGCCGACGGGACTGTTTAAATACCCCTCATGTTTCTCTTTCAAACTCCGGCTCACCTGGATGTGGTAAGACACCATTTATACCTTTCTAATAGCGAAGTAAAACGCGTCGACGAGACACAGTAAGACAAGACGGTGTAACCTATTTCTGAGAGTATGAGACAGTGGAGGGCTGCTGGCTCAGTCGTGCTGTGGGTCAAAGGCTGCTTGAAAAAGTTTTACTATTAAATCTATAATATCTACCTACATCCTGTTTCGACTTCCTGTGTCCGTCTGTCTGTCAAAAACTCCACTTAACTATGTATCACGACGGAGAAAAGTCTATCTGATAAACTTTTTTTTTTTTTTTTTTTTTACCCAAAATGCTTTGAGTGATTTCCCCAAACACACTCAGCCTCTGTCATATACTGGTGATGACTAATGTTAAATAAATAACAAGCGTATTCAGATTTTTTTTAGTCATTTCACTTCCTGTAAAGTCACTTAAAATGACCTACATTCAGATAAACAGTCTACTCTTGCATGTAAACGACATTCATTGAAAATGTGTTTATGGGAAAATGTAATGTAAATATAATTTTTTACATATTTGAACACATGTTGTCAACAACAACATATAGAAACGATGGATTAAAAGGCATTTCACAAGCACATATTTGGCTGTGTTGATAACTTGTGTGGCACACGATCGTGTAAACCTACTGTGAAGTAGTGAATGTGTTTTTTGGCTGTGTAGTTGGAGGCTCATTCAGTGTATCTGCTGTAGAGAGTGGAGGAGCCCCCTGTTTCGTAATGTGCAGCACAGCGGTCTGCTCTCATAATGACAGAGCCTCTTCTTCACTTTGTCCCTCCTGGACTGTGATCCTCACGCTGCACCCAGGTCACCTCGGAGGTTCCTACCTCGCCTGGATGAGCACCCAAAATACAGACTCCCATCAGACCACAGAGTGATCAGAGCTGAACCCCATCTGAGGAGTAGCCAGATGTGATGCAGAGTTATACAACTGCCTGTGTTGTAGATGAACAGATAGCACAGTGGGGAGAGGAAAGGGTAGGTTTTGCTGAGAGGGCTAGTCCTCAGGAGGACCCCATACTTCTGTTAGAGTCCAGATTACATTAAACAAATGCTGATTTTAAAGGCCGCTGTTACATTTAGTGGAACATTTTCAATAGGAGACGTTGATCAGTGGTTCAATTCCACTTCTCAAACAAAATGGGAACACATATAGTTTCAAGATGCACTCCCTGATTTTGTTTGTTCACCCAGTAGTCTCTCCAAATCCCCTAATTTTAGGGGTTTTGGAGGCACTACAAACAAAATCATATTTTACACGTATCTTCACAGGCATTTTTAGAACGCCTTGATATGAAAATTTATTGGACATCATGGGAGTAGTGACAGCTGCAGGCTTTTATTATCAACATCTAAGGCTTGAACAGTAATAAGCAAGTTGTGTTGCATCGATTACCCGATGAGAGATGGATGTAGCAGTGTGTATTGCATGCCCTCAGAAGCTGAATACCTCTAAGTAGTAACAGTATTAAGGCTCATGGTGCAGCAGTAAGGCTTCACGTGCAGTAATAAGGCTTGTACTGCATTCACAAGGATTATACTTAAGTAATAAGGGTGCTGCCTGCAGTAAAAATGATGACGCTTGCAGCACTAAAGCTGGTGCTGCTGTAACAAGGTGGGCACTGTGGTAATAAGGCCGATACTGCTGTGATACAGTGCATGCTGCAGTAATAAGGCAGATACTGCAGTTAAAAGTGGATACTACTACTTACCCAGTGACCAGACATGTTGACGCTGTAGATGTCTTTTTGAGGCTTTGTCACTGGAAGTGTCAAGTTATGTTTTCTCCCTGAAGAGGCTTGGTGGAAAGAGTGGATTGTTCAACGTCATGTAGACACGTCTGCTGACCTAAATCTGCTCCCTTCTTTTGCCTTTTTTTTTTGTAGACTTAAGTGTGTGTGTTGTGGTGTGTGAGGGAGTTAGTGTTTTTGTAAGATTCACGCACCCACTTATTGTGCATTTATGTGTCACTGACTTACTGCTCAATTATCTACAAGTGATGGATGATGGTAACCTTTTTGTGAAACAGTGTCCCTTTAATGAACACAGTACCCTTAATCCTAAAGAATAAATAACAACAGTCACCTGCCTGGTCTCTCCTTTATGATCGGCTCATAGTGTTCCATGTAGTGGCTGTGCAGGAGCTTGATTCTTAGTTAACATACCGTAGTTTTTAAGTATGCTGTTTTATACTGAGAGGGGTTTCTGATATTTTGTCCAACCCTGTCCAATCCAACCGACTATGTTGCTTGGCCCTGACCTTTGCACTCCTTTCTCAGTCCTTACTCCTTTACACTCCTTGCAACGGTGTTGATCTGAACAAGAGTGTGTGATGAATCTCCTAACTCCTGACACTGGGCTTGCTGTGGTCAGTGATGCTGGTGTTATATGGTGTACTGGCATACACCGATTACACACCAGTTATGTTACTTGTGCACCGCTCCCACCGTCATTTTGCTTTATTTTTTTAGACATAAAACCCATTTAGTTAATTTTCCATGTATCATCACCCACATTTATGCTACAGACGCTACAATTATAAACAGATGATCTACACACACACCTTCAATTCACACCAGGCTACTGAAATGGACCCTGTAGCAAAAGCTCGACCAGACACACAGTCACCCAGATCAAAGTAAGCCCTCTACAGATATTGAGCTTCATCGACAAATATCTTGTAGAATTTCCTGTGTAATCTGTAACACTGGTGTCGTTCACTGATTCTCCCTCTCTGACACTTCAGCTTGTACTTAAAAATAATATAAATCAACTACAAAAATTCAGATTAAAAAAAAAGATAGAATTACTCTTCAGAATGAATTGTCACACATTTATGTTCTGAAAAAGCTCTGTATTAATCGAAAACATCTTTTTTGTATGTGGTTAAATCCAACCTAAGCCCGCCATACCAGTGCTCACACCAGAGCGTTTCTTTATTAATGGGATGCTGCATGTTGCGCAGTGGGAGTTGGACTGTTTTGTAACCAGGTCTGTCGTTACGTAAGAAATCGTAGTGGATTCACTGTCTGAAACCCGCTGACCTCTGTCATGTGAGCATTTATGATCTCTATGAGGGAATACACAGGCGTGCTTGTGGCACACGCACACATGTGGACTTTATGTCCAGCCACATGATTGGCTTATTTATTTTGGTTCTTACTCTGCTCTGCCACCTGCCCCCTCTTGTTGTTGTTGTTCCACAGAAACACTTTCACATTTTTTTTTAGCAATTTCAAATTAAAGGTTTTTTTTCAAGGTTGATAATAATATTTTGTATTAATACAAAATTGCACTTGAAGCCACTTGAAATCTAAAGCAAATGGCCTTTAATATTCTTACCAACCTTTATTCACCATAAAAAAAAAATCCTATCACCATTTCACATTTTAAACCACATGTGAGAACTAACGCCTGATTTACTTCATGATACACCAACAGTTTTGTGAAAAAGTTGCTTGGGCTGATGATGATTCTTCAATTCTTCTCCAATTTTTGGTCATAAAATGTCATAAATCCAGAATGAACTTAATACTAGATAGAATTGTAGTAGGGGCAGCAGAGGTAGAAACAGTAGTAGTAGTAGTAGTAGTAGTAGTAGTAGTAGTAGTACCTCTCATCATGGCGTAACTGTATCTTAAGTTGTGTGTGGAAGCGTAGCTGCCGTTGATTCGTAGTGGGTCTGGCCAGCCGAGCACTACAACGTACTATCTCTTCCTCTGGGTTTTGCCTGGAATGTGTTTACTAGTTCGACATTGTGTGTGTGAGAGAAACACACACACACACACACACAGGAGTGAGTTGGACAGTGTCGTCCTCGTGTGCAGAGCTGCATGCATTACAGGGAAGAGAAACAGTGGAAGCACAGTCATGACTTAGAACTGTAAGTGTACTACTGTACATATCATACATATATAATCTAGTACACATAATACTAAACATACAGCACAGTGCCACATTCATCTACCTGCAGCAGCATAGTGTGTGTGTGTGCGTGTTCCTACTTTGTGCATCCAGAGAACCTGAAATAGCCCGATGTGGAGGTGAGGGGGAGGGGTGGATGTGCAGCTCAGGCATGGAAACCAGCGTATCCGGTTACAGGATCATAATATCACTGCAGAGTCCGTCCACTAGCACTGCACTACTGCACAACACACACACGCTCACTACAGCCAGCTCCTGGAATAATATGCTCGGCCCACATGTCTGATGTGTGTTTGCTGGCACAGTTGGCTAACACACACTCTCATGCTCGCACAAACACCTGACCTCCCCTCTGAATGTGTAAAACGATCGTGTTTTTATGTTTCACACCATCATTTTGTGATTAGATTTATATTTTTCAGTCATTAATCTATATTAAAACTCACTATGCATTTGTTATGTTCTGTTTTTCTTTGCTCCATCTGTCTATCTATCTATCTATCTATCTCTATATATATCTATATATATAATTTTACTGCCAAGGCCAACTTTCCTTAAGGCATCATTAACTTTTCATATAATCTTATCTAAGCACACACCGAGTCACAAGCAGGCCCTTTTTTAAATTCTCACCAGTTCTTACATAAAGGGAACAAGCTATGTGTTCCTGGTTGTGTAGACATTTCTGAGTAAAATGTCATTTAATGAAAATTGTTCAGAGGCAGCTCAGCCTTGGTTTATATCAGGATGTTTGGTGATTGTTTGGGTTGTCAAAATCGGAGAATTTTGATTTTTAGAGATATTCTTCCCTGATGTTTCTTGTCATGGATCAGATCGTTCTGCTGGAAACAACCATTTCTTTGGTGTCTGTGGCACATTTTAGAAGATAGTTTTAGGGTAAGTAAAAGAGGACACACATTTCATCGGATGTCCAATGCAGCTGGATTGATTACACTTGAAGGCACTGAACCAAGTTATTCTAATACAACATTTTGATTAGATTAAACTTATATACTGTTACTACACTATAAGTACTGTTTGTTGCAAACACTTAATACTCATCATTTTTTGCAACTTGTCTGTCCAGTTCAAAAGTAATGACTAGTGAAAGAAAGATCCTCTGTGAGATTCGGTCCGATCAGTAAAAATACAGTAGTGACCTTCAGAACTGTAGGTTGGTTGATTTCTAGTCACAGCTGGTTGCTTCATTGCTTCAAAGGTCTCAAGAGACCTTTAGTTGTATTTCCCTCACAGAAACCCTTTTGGAAAAGGTAGTTTTAAGACAGTTCTTTGCGAGACAGTTAGCAGTGGCACATGAAGTCACAGTGACCTTGAATGAAGACTGTGGCTCCATTTTGGAGTGCGGTGCTCCTCCACGGCTGTGCTTTATCTACTTGACTCATTTGTGATCTGTTTTTCTTCTGCTGGTGTGTTCAAATCTAGACGTGGCTCATAGCGTGTAGGTTCTGGGCCTGTGAACTTTCACAGTCAGTGGAAGGAGGGGGGGGGGGGGTGTGAGGTAAAGAGCAGAGGGAGGATGAAAAAGACATGAAAAAGGGTAAAAGAGTGAGTGAAGAACAGAAGAGGTGGAGGAAAGGAAAGGGAAGAGGAGGATAATGAAGTGGAATGTAAGGGGTGGGGCACCTCTGGTATGTCAACCCTTCACTGTGTGTGTGTGTGTGTGTGTGTGTGTGTATTACTAATGTTGTGGGGACTAAATCTGTTGAAGCAGTCACATTGTAGGGACTCACCCTCCTTATTGGGACAAAATATCCCCATATCATAAATCATTAAATTTCAGGGTGAAGACTTGGGTTAGGGTGAAGGTTAGGGTTAGGCAAGCAGCAGTGGTTAGGGTTTGGGTAAGTCTCCAGGACCGTAAGTCAATGTAATGTCCCCTGAAGTGATAAAAACACAACTCTGTGTGTGTCAGTCTAAACACCCTGCCATGAGTCAGTGAGTCAGACATGCGCAGCTGCTTCAGCTCTCAATCACACACCCGCAAACTGCTTTGAAACTAACTCTGTTGCTCTCTCTTTGACTCTGTTTCTGTCTCTCTTTGACACTCTGATTCGCCATTTTCCTGGAAGCTCCAAGCAGCTGCAGTGAATGCAGAAACTCAAGGAGTAGATGGTTAAAAGTCACACACATCTAAATGTAAGAATTTGGTTTTCAGTCCTTAATGGCACCCAGGTGAGTCTCAACGAGGCTGAAAATGCACTTCCATGAGTTTTGATTTTCATCTTTGTTGCTAGCATTTATTGCTCTTGTGATTCTGCTCTGTGCTTCCCAGAGATCACTGTCAATCAATCTTCTTTGGTTATAAAAATAGTGATAAAAATTGGTTACTATTGACTAGTGTCAGGATACATTCATTCAGAAATCCATCCATGTCCCACACAACTTTTTCACAGGTGTACTTTTACTAGTCACTGAGAATTGACTAGAAGACACACTGCATATTATCCACCAGATGCTTGTATCTAACTTTAACATCACCTGTATTGTCTTGCCTGATTTCCTTAGAAGGGACTGAAACGAAGACTGTAGCTCAATTTGTGTTTGTTTTGTGCAGTAATTAAACCAGAAAAGCAGAAAGAGACCTGTATGGGTCCATTCTTTTAAAATTAATTTGACCCCAACCTTTATTGCTTCTTTTCTTTTAGTGACATCAGCTACTCACTGAGCTATCACTGCGCCAGTCTGCTGCTGGAGAGTGAGAACTGATGAGTATTCTTAAGTTGCAAGATGGATAGATAGTTAAGGAATAGTTCAGTATTTTTCAGCCAGGAGACAGTAAGCTTGGGTTGGAAAGAAAGAAAGAGTGGAAGCAGGGGGAAACGACTAGCCTGGCTTAATTAAAAAAATACACCTACCAGCACCGCAAAAGTTCATTAATTAATGTGTTGTAACTCAGAGAATGGGCCTAAAGACTACACGATAGGATATGTAAGGATACTGATAGTGAGTGTTTGATTTGTTGTACTGACTGTGAAGCTCTAAATGTGAAGGTCATTTCAGGATGTTTAGATCTGATGCACTGCGAATGGACTACATCTTTATCAGAATCAGAATCAGTTCGTTTTCACATGAACTCTGTACTTACATATAATTGCACTTTTCTACATAAGGATCTAAATATAATGGGGCAGGTGCAGGAGTTAGCACTGTTGCCTCACAGCAAGAGGGTTGTTTGCACTTTCTCTGTGGAGTTTGTTCCACCCGTGTCTGTGTGCGTTTCCTCGGGATTCAGGTTATTTGGTGACTCTAAATTGCCTGTAGGTGTGAATGTGAGTGTGAAGGGTTGTTTGTGTGTGAAAGTGTCAGCCGTGTGGACCCCACTGCCTGCCCAGTGACAGCTGGGATCGGCTCCACAGCCCCCCCACAGCCCTGCTGAGAATGAGCGTTTATAGAAAATGGATGGATGGATGGATGAAATCAGCTCGGCTTGAAAAGACAGTTTGCTGTGTCACATTGGAAAACAAATCTACCTTTTGGGTTAAGGTGAATTCCTTTTCAGGCCATTCATTTAAACTTAAACATTACAGACGGTCACATTTTGTAAATAGTCACATCACTCAACAGTCTGACTCAAGTCAACATCTGGTTTGTAACCACTGTGATTGAAAATGTTAAACTCACAGTACAATTGTCGTTACAGCTAACTGCTAACTAGAAAGTTACAAGGAAACAACTGGTTTTAGCATCCCTGAACCACAGTAACATTTATATGTTTATACAGCCAGCTAACCAAAAGATCTGCAACACTGATGAGTCAGTTGCAAATTCTTAAATAACGGAGAAGTTGGAGATGAGGGCCGAGCTCAAAGGCGCCACAACAGTAGTTGAAGTTAAGGTAGGAGAGAAAGTTGCTCATTCCCATGCCATCTTTTCCAGACCAATCTCTCACCTACTCTACTTCCTCCTCCTCCTCCTCCTCGTCTTCCTGCTCTTCCTTCCTGCCCCCCAGCACACACAACCCCCCCCCCCTCACCCTCTCCTCCCCCTCATCCTCTCCCCCATCCCATTCTTTGTCATCTCTTTGGGTGAATTCCCAGCTGATTCTGTTTGTCATGGCAACCAACCAGTCGTGGTGACTGGGCCTGCAGCTCACACTTCCTGTGTGTGTGTGTGTGTGTGTGTGTGTGTGTGTGTGAGAGAGAGAGAGAGAGAGAGAGAGAGAGAGAGAGAGAGAGAGAGGAGACGCATGCGCTCTGTGTGTGTGTGTGTGTGCGTGTTTGTGTGTGTGTGTGTGTGTGTGTGTGTGTGTGTAGACAGCGACTGGCTGCATGAGCCTGTCAGCCTGGATTAGAGTCAAACACACTGCAGCGATGCCTGTTTTCCTTCTTTCTTTCTTTCTTTCTTTCTTTCTTTTTCATTTTCTTTTCTTCCTCTTTTTCATTTTCCTGTCTTTCTTTCTGTATTCCTCGCTTTCTCTGTAACACCAATAACGACACCATCACATAGTTTAATTACATAGAGAGATCTATTAAGCCATAGGAATATGAATGCCTAGGGAATGTACTGTGTCTCTGTCACCGTGGCTCTCTCTCTCTTTCTTTTCATTCTTACTGTGTGTTGCTCGCCCCCATCCCCCACTAATACCACGTTCAGACCGACACAGTGACGAGGGTCAAACCCACGTCGGGGGTCTGTCTGTGTGGGTCAGCTGACGTCAGCTGGCCCTCCTTCACAACCCTCCTCTCAACCAGGGCAGGACACAAGTCATACACTGCTACTAGGAATGGAAATAAATTCAATGATACTGTTGTTTAAATGTCTTTTAACCAGGTCAGAGAGAGAGAGAGAGAGAGAGAGAGAGAGGGAAATAGAAAGCACATGTGTGTGCAATCGAGTGCATGCAGATGGACAGACAGAGAGGTAAAACTCAAACTTAGCTTTTATATGGTAAATTATTCGAGACAACTCGGCGTAGTTCTGCAGTCTGTCCATGCAGCGTTTGAAAGTGCGCTGCAGACAGGAGTCTCTGTGAGCAGTGAGAAGCAGGGTGACTGCTGTCTCATACGAATGGGCCCAGCGCGGCTCAGACACGCGCGCCGTCTGAAAGTGGTATAAGTAACTCAATGTGCTGTTCTAATATGGCATGAGGAGGGAGGGTGCAGGGGGCTGGGCTTTAAATCCGGCCTATGGTGCGGCACAGCGGGGAACGTGGCTATTACATAACTCAGTATGTGGATGTGTGTCCCTGTGTGTGTGTGTGTGCTGGGCTACAGTATGCAGCGGTGAGGCTCTCATTGCAGCTGCTCTTGGTTTCAATGTATGTTTTTTTTTAAATCCCCTGTTGCAGTAAGCTTGTTGCATTTAAGCAGCTTTTTGAATCACCACGGTTAAGCTGCTGGGTGTCAGTCGGCAAACTTCACTGGTGGATATCACTGGTGTTTCATGTAGGTGAGATGTGGTCTGACAGTGATAATCTACTGCTGAGAACATCAACAATACATATATACATACATACGTACAAAACCCCCAATGGTCTGGTCTGATATTTCTGGAGTATTATAACTGAGGTGTTCTCCAGGCAGGGAGCAAACAAGCAGTGTTGGAAATTAACTTTTTCTTCCAGCCAAAGTGGCTAGTGGATTGTAAATTCTACCAGCCGCCATTTTGTACTCCAACACAACTAATACACATTTTCCCCATAGAGTATTAATTTAATATTTGTTCATACACGGTTAGCAATTTTTAAAATCTTATTCTCACTCACACCACACACACACAGTCTCTCTCATGTGTTCAACTTTTTCTACCTTATACACTTTTTTAAAACATTCTTTCTTGTAACATTTTTACAATGTAAGTAAATGGAGCAATCTTCAAATCCCCTTCAAACCAGCTCCACTTTGAAGTGCTACTACTTCTACATTCCTTAAGCTGCAGACGTAATTTTAACTTTAAACAGGCCACAGGACTTTGAACTATTAAACTTGTATTCACCCTCTTGAAGTCAGTTTTTGTAATATCACCGTTTTGTTTTTAACCTGTTTTCAGAGGAGCTGTAAAATCTTCTAAAAACGTTCTCTTACTCCCACAAGTTTCATTCTTCATTCTTGATCTTTACATCAAAACCTAGAAAAAAATTGTCTTATTCCAGATAATGTGTCTATTTAAGCAACAGGACTTAAAGTTTTTGCATTTTCTGCACTAAAGCACTAAGCAAGCCCTTGAGCTGTCTCATTGACAGTCATGTTATTTTATCTCGCACAGCCTTTGGCAAAAAAACATAAATGTGCCAACTTTTGAAACTATGATTCAAACCTTGAGCTGTTTCAGGCTTAATTTACAATTCAAAACTCCCTGTGTCTCATCCACAAACACACACACAAGCAAACACGCACACCCTTACACACAAGCTGATTTTTCTATATTTGTGGGGATTTATACTGCCATACTACTACTGCAGCCTTTATGACTACTACTAAAGCTTTTGCTCGTCCTCCTTGGACTACTGCTACTCCTCCTACTACTACTACTACTACAACCATAGCAACTTCTACTACTGCAGCTTTTACTACTATGACTACTGCTACATCCTGAAACACTACCACTACTACTACTACTTCTACATCTATAACAACTTCTACTACTACTGCAGCCTTTATGACTACTACTAAAGCTTTTACTCGTCCTCCTTGGGCTACTGCTACTCCTCCTACTACTACTACTACCACAACCATAGCAACTTCTACTACTGCAGCTTTTACTACTATGACTACTTCTACATCCTGAAACACTACCACTACTACTACTACTACTACTACTACTACTACAGTCTTACAACTATAGACACACACATATACCGACACATGCACATATTGAGATACACGCACTCAGTAACACACAGTCATAAACAAACAAACACACACAAACAGTTTTTTTCTGTCTTTGTGGCGACAGACACAACACACAGACACACACACAGACACACACACACACAGTGAAGGGTTGACATACCAAAGGTGCCCCACCCCTCACATTCCACTTCATTATCCTCCTCTTCCCTTTCCTTCTCCTCCACATCTTCTCTACTTGACACTGAGTCCCAACCAGGAAACAGGCGCTCACACTGGGAGACCTAGTGGATGCCTGTTTTTCAAAATAAAGTCCATAAATGGACAGACAGGGGCTGTATTTCAAAATAAATGAATCGACAGCAAGAGACAATGTGGGAAATTCAGAATAAGTCATTTGTGTCAGATTTTCAGCAATGCTTTGCAATTTATTCTTCTTCTTTATGTTTTTCAGTCGGCTTTGCTCAGAAAATGCTTTGCATATTTCAGCTCCCAATAACTTTTTGTCCCGAGTGTTTAGCAATTCAGTTCGTCTGTGTGATATTAATACAAAGTATTTCTTCTTTTAACCTTTTCAGGTCTTGTCAGTATTTACGTTTAGCTTCCAGCTTTTCGAGTAAGCCTTGTTAAGAAATGAGGGGTGTCTGTGTACTGAAGCTAGAGGACTTTTAATTTGAAATATGGATACAGGAAGTGTTGAGTTGAGTTAATGGGCAGACAGGAGCTGATTAAAACTAGCCTTCCTGAAATATTACAAATTGTCAAACAGAGGGAATTAGAAATAAAGGCCTGCATCTAATACAAGCCTGGTTTAAAAATAAGGCCTGTTACCTTCTGCAGATTAGGTAGATAAAGGTCCCAGTCACTGTTTGAGAAAATGCAGGATTCCATTTTCAGCTCTGCAACCCTGGCCTTCTTATGTTACTGACTTTTAAGTTGAGCAACAAATAAACTCTTATCTCGTTTGTGTGGTTTTCTGTTTTCCAGATATATGTTTGGTAAAGGTGCGAAGCGGAAGCTGGACGAGGATGAAGAGGGGCTGGAAGGCAAAACGCTGGAGGCCTCGGCAGCGGGAGGAGGATTAGGCCTTGGTCCAGAGGCCTTGTCCAAGGTGTCGTACACCCTGCAACGGCAGACCATCTTCAACATCTCCCTGATGAAGCTGTATAGCCAGCGGCCGCTTGGTGAGCCCAGCCTGGAGCGCCGCGTCCTCATCAACAACATGCTGCGACGCATCCAGGATGAACTCAAGCAGGAAGGCTCCCTGCGGCCGCTGCTCTTCCCGCCCTCGCCACCGCCCGATGACCCCATGGACGAGGGCTTCCGTGAGGCACCACCCTCCTTTGGTGTTTTGTCAGCGGCAGCGATGGCACAAGTACCCCAGCCTTCTGCGCTTTTGATGCCGGTGATCGCTCCGCCGCCTTCACCCCACCCAATGGTGCCTCCCAACTGCCAGGCATCCCAGGTGTGCCCCAACCGTGTGGAGGCCTGCTCTACTCCTCTGGAAGCCTGCCTCACTCCAGCCTCTTTACTAGAGGAGGATGGTGGAGATTCAGCCTTTTGTGCTCCATCCCCACCCACTCCTCCTCTGTCGCCTCCCCCTGCACAGCCTCCCCTGTTACCTTCGGCACTTCTGAGCCAGGCATCCTCCAGGGTTCCTGTGCCTGCCCCGTCCAGTGACGGTTTCCCCTCCACTCTGAGTGACATGGAGTTGGGTCCTCCCACAGCCATAACAAGGACAGCAGCAGCTAATACTACGACCGTGACTACCTCCCCAGCTCCCACGCCACTCACCCAGCCCTCCCATTTAGCAACCCCCTCCCCAACACCCACAGGCCTACCTAGAGACTGCAGGACCATGGTTGCTAAACCAGAGGCAGCTGGCATCTTGCTGGTGGAAGGCCGCTGTGCTGAGGTCAGACCAATGGACACTCTGCCCACACTGCCCCCTGGTGGCTTAGTAGACATTTCCTCCTCTCCTTCCTCTCCCTCTTCCTCTTCCTCACCCTCGGGGTTTCTCTCAGACTTGGCACTGGACGATGTCCTGTTTGCTGACATCGACACGTCCATGTATGACTTTGACCCCTGTACGACAGCGGGGGCTGTGGGCGTGGCCGCAGGTGGTGGCCTCGCCAAACTGGCGCCGGTGGTAACGGCAGACGACCTCCTCAAATCGCTGGCGTCGCCGTACAGCGGCCCCGCCCCCCAGGTTTCAGCCAATCAGCCTTTCAAAATTGATCTGACAGAACTGGACCACATCATGGAGGTGTTGGTGGGTTCATGACTTGTGGACCCCACCACCTCAGAAACACACAGACAGTTTAGTCCGGAGTATAGACTGGAATGAAAATTTGGGATCGATTTGGGCGATTTCCTGGTTGTTGTTTTTATGTGTTTTTTACTCTCTTCAAAGGTCGGTAATTGTAAACATCAATGGTGATGTCAATTAGTACTACTATGACAACTACTACTACAAAACACTGTGCATGCACTGTGCTCGCCTTTCCAAATATAGAAATGAAGTAACCGGGAAAGAAAGACACACATTAGTTTGTATTTCTATACTTGTGAGGACCTCCATTGACTCCATTCATTCCCTAATCCTGTAAAAACCTAATCCTAGTTTTAATCTTTAAAATGAACCTTAGCCTTAAGCCTAAAATGTAACTGTAAATAGAAAAAATTAGGACCTGCAAATTGTCCCCATTCTGGAGGATTTTGCAATCATTCTATCCTTGTGAGGACATTTGCTCCTTACAGGTACAGAAATACACACACATGCACACACAAAACACACAAACACACTGAATTCATGGCTTTTAGCAGATGAGTGCCTTTCAAAATGACCACTTATTCAATTCCTGTTTTTACAGTATTTGTTTTTTTTTCTAGTTCTTTTCACTTTAACAGCCTAGAGAGGTCACTCCTCAATATTTTTTTAAGTTATTGTATTGTATTAAAACTATTATTGAGGTCATTTCTCGTGATCAAATAATAATTATTTAATCTTTATCTTATTACAGATGCTATGTTTTAATTGTAAAGCAAGCATAAAAAGGTTTTGCAAGGAATACATTGTTTTACCAGTGTGCTACATTACATATTAGCTTGGCTATATAATTATGCTTTCAGAATAGCTCTAAAAACATTGCCTGGTTGTTTGTTAAAACTTTTTTTTGGTAGAAGGAGATGTCTGTTCTTGTACTCATCATGTCAATGAATTCAGTTCAGGACTTATTTTTGTCGTTCTCTTCCTTACTGGAAGGCACATATAACTGTGCTGGATGCTATTTTACATGAGCTCAGTCATTTCAGCCAGTTATCATGCTTCAGTTACAGCAGAATTCAAATGAGCTACACCCACAGGAAAGGCTGGCGTGTTTACATTGGAAGCGGCAGCAGTGCCACCACCAACTCTTGCCTCCCAGTTGGACATAGATGATCTGAAAAATCCAACCTAAGCAGAGATTTTAGGCTCCAAACACACACCGCATTATATTTGGCTGTATAGGACTCAAGACAAAACAACTATCACAGATTGCAGGGNCTTTAAAAGTAAAAATGAACACATGAAACCCTGAACAGTTCTGCCAACACCGCCTTGCTGTGGTGTAACATGTTAATAGTATTTCTCGCAGAGGTCCCAGCTGGTCGGACTCAGTGTTTGTTAATGGGACAGAATGTGTTATCTGGAATCCAGTGTGACTCATCTCACTGCATTAGCCAACAGCAGTGAGGCGGGGTGATGTTAAAACTTGTTCCAATGGAAGATCATTAGTTTCCCAGTGTGCGTTTGACCTCGACTAGTATGTAAATGAACTGCATTTGAACTGAATTCAGAGCAGAGTGTGAGCCAAGCAGATCGCAGCACCAACTAATACTGTTTGTGGACAACTGTGTCATGTTTCTTCCACTATGTTTGAATTTTGGAGTGCTTGTTTTTTTGGTCAATGAAGTTATTTATTCATATTGGGTTTTTTTCTTTACTGTGTAAATATATTTATTTTTGATGTGAATATTTGGATTGTAAATGTGTGTACAGAATGTGTGGAATGTACTTCAGATAGGAATGTATCTGAGTGTGGAATTATGGGTGGAAGCCATTTTTTTATATACATAGGTAGTTACATTATCATGTTTATCTGTTTGTTGCTTTGTTATTGATTTTTGTGGGGTGGCGGCCACAACCTTTTACATCTTTTGTACTCTTTTTGTTCATCATTTTCCAGTTGAAGGTGAACAGTTCATGCAGCAATACTCAAAAAAACCCGTCTCCAACCTTCAGATGTCAAGACTCCAAAGCCTGTCATAGACGCTTCAATGCCAAAAGTAATGTACATAGTATGAACAACATTCAAGCTCCTGAGACTTTTTCGATCAGTGTTTGTTACCGAATCTGTTTTAGCGCTGTCTGAGCGTGCGGCGGCTCGAATGGCTGAGAGAGACTGACCGCAGTCGAGGCTGATTTCCTCTAAGAAGGCTGTATTTTACACAGACCTCAGAGCTGTGCCTTTTTCTATGCAATAGAACACAAACACACAGAGAGAAACTGTCAGATGATCACCGTATTGGGATCCAAATGTGGACTCTCTCTCTCTCTCTCTCTCTCTCTCTCTCTCTCTCTCCCTCTCTCTCTCTCTCCCTCCCTCTCTCTCTGTCTGTCTCCCTCTCTCTCTCTGTCTCTCCTATATATATATATGAAATAATGGCAAGCTGTCTATGAATTTGAAACAGTCTTACTTTTGTAGTTTTATATATATATATATATATAAATGTGTATATATATATAAATATATATACAATAAATTGTAAAAAGAGCAGATGTCTGTTTGTGTCCTTACTTACTGATATTGTATACTATCTTGTTCTTTGACATACATGCTCACACATTTACCTTATTTTCATATAATTAATATCGGATACATTTGAGTTTTAGTTCCTCTGCAATGTTAATGTTCATCCATTTTTTTTTAGACATTTCTTAGTACAAGGCATGTAGTAACCAGGTTTTTCATCTTCGTCTCCCTGCACTTGAATGTGGACCCTTGAGTGTTATAGATTTTCTTATTGGTCGAGTGGTTGCTGTGGCTCACGACTGACTTTCTTGACTCACATCTCACCAGCTCTGCCTCTCAAAACAAATGATAGATCCAACCATAGCCTCGCTGTGCTCAACACACTGACCTAAAAAGAAGCCATCTGCTGCACAAGTTCGATTTTCAGCTCTTAGCATGTACGTTTAAGTACATCAGTAACATAAAGAAGATAAGTCTTAATCTACAGAGCTTTACAGTGAATATTTGTATAATTGGGCCCCCTGATAAATATAGGTCATAATAAGGCAATAAATGTTAACTACTCTTTGTTTGATTTTTGGTCTAAAAACTCTCAAATTTAAATGAAGCAAAAATACTGGAATCGACCTGTGTGCAATAAATTCTAGTTACCAAACTCCCTCATTCAGAGAAAACAACATGACCTCATTGCCCTCTGTTATCTAAGGCCCTGTCTCCACACACAAGCGGCACTCATGTACACTCACCTCCAAACATACATACACATACATACGATAACTCCCCTGAATGTCTGATTGTTGCCTTAACTTACTGTTTGATTCCCCTGCAGCTAAAATTAAGGAAAAAATGCTTAGAAGAAATTGATTTGCACAGGAAACACATGAACTCATGCAATTCTGTTGAGGGCTTCATGGTTGTTTTAAGAACGATGAGTGACTCATTGAGAAGGATATTTTTTGCAGGACAGTAGGTTCTTTTATTGGGAAATGTCTCCAGGCTGATGGGTGTAAGGATGTTTATTCCAGATTCATGTCTACATGTAGTGTACTATGGAGGCCTCCAAATGACAAAATGTTCAAAAAGACGATCGGGCGATTTAAAAAAATATAAACAAATACATCAATAATGTTGTTATAAAAACACAAAGAAATGTTATACTTACTTTTTCTTCATTAACTTCACTCGTCCGGCTCTTTGCTGTGCATGTTGTGTGTACCCATTGGAAAAGAGCCTATCTCAACACTTATGTTGCATGGCTCACCTCACATGATAAGGATAGGATGGTAATTTAAAAAAAAATAATATAATGCTGTTCTTTTAATTCAATAATGTGATTATATTAATGGCCACTCAAAAACACCATTTCCCAGAAGTCCAGGCAAAACACTGGTTCCTGGTGAGCTGAGTCTGCAAAAACAACAGAATGGAGAGGAGCGAACACTAGACAAGTTTGTAGAGATTACAGCTAGAAAGCAGACACAAATACTTTAGAGGAGAGTGTTGGTGAGTTTTATAGATGTGGACAAAACCAAGTTATGATGATCAAAGTGTCTTCTGTGCTCACAAAGTAACTGCTGTTCATTTTTTATAGCATCACAGAGGTTTCACTTTCCTACAGCAGCTGTTGTAGTTGGTGCCAATTTGTCTCATGTGAGCATGTGAAGCAGAGCTCTGCACGCCACATGTCTCACTAACTCATTTTATTTTTTAACTTCGCAGTTTTCAGTTTTCCATCAGTGGAGCTGTTAGGAGGACTGCCTGGCTGCCCAACTTGCATGCAACCAAACTGAGAGCACTGGTGACTGAGCACACTGAGCTCCACCCTTTTCAGCTGCTTATCTGCATCTGTCTTTACAAAACTGCATCATCAAGTTCACTGTTAATCATCTATATATAAATTGCACTACAGCACCATCACAGTACAAACTCTTGTAGCCAGGCAGCTCACAACAAAAATCTCCATAATACAGTCCTCATCTTCGAGTACATGTCTCAATTATTGGGGAAGACATGAACTTCACAGTGTCATTGTTGACATTGTTGATGCGTCTGATTTAATGTCTTCTTTTTCATAATGTCAAACAAAAACTAAAGTAAAAACTTCAAATTAATGTTAGCGAGCCAATTAATGCAAAAAAAAAAAAAAGAGATGGCTTTGCTATTTCAAGGAGAATGTGAAGCTTCCTAATTGTTGTTCCACTCTTACTGCCTTTTGGGTGTTTTTTTTTTTTTTTTTTTTTTTTTACCTGCACATTCAGTTTTGAATCATGTTTACATTTCTCAGAAAAAATACATGCACTTAAAAAAAAATCTGATCAAAGTTATTTTAAGTCCAGGTTTAGCAGGAGAAACCAGTATTTTGCTGCTCTATATCCTATCATATCAAACATGGATCCCACTGATGGTCCGATGTGGTTGGGGTGGTTGGTACAGCACCAACCTGATGCCCTGGCTGTTTCTTCGGTGTGCTGGATGTCGGACGTCTCGGGGTAACAGCTCAACAGTTGCCTTTATAAAAAAAAAAAAACAGCCTGCATCTTTCTGGGGTTTGTTTCTTCTTCTACTGTAGTTTACTGTGGCCCAGTGCCAACATTTGCCACAGTTAAACAGCCATGACTCCTGATCTGCGGCCGGTGGCTATTTCCAGCATTTAGGCCACACAGCTGTGAGGGGCAGGGGGGATAATCTGTCTCCATTGGTGGAGGGAGGGAAAGTTTAGCTCAACTTAGCAACAGCTAAGGTCAGCGAGGACAACACAGACGACAGGCAGTAACAGAGGCAATGAGACACAGGGCTGCTTCTCTCTGTCGGTCCTGCACTCCTCTGTTTACAAGGCGGAAAACATGGCCGTCCTGTGAGTAAACCCAACCCAAAAAACTTTACTGTGTACTACTGAACTGTATTTCAATATACTTCAAAAGCCACTTTTTTGTAATCCTGTATAATTACTTGATAATTAAAGACAGTCAAAACTATAACTTATTACAATCAATAAATAATACTGTCAGTGAAAATGGAGTGCAAAAAGAATCAAAGTGTGTTCAGGACTGCACACACACGTGTTTTTGAAGCCTACATTACCCAGATTCAGGTGTGCTATGCTAACAGGCTAACAGTGGCTAACGCAGCCTTGAACCACGAGCCTCAGGCAGAGATGAGGAACAGGGGACAGAGGTCTGCTGGGGAACATTAACCAGACGTCACACAGCGCCCTCTGGAGCCACAAAGGACTGTATACAACTTTTAAAATTTTTTAAACAAACTCTACAGTAGTACTCCATAACACCTGTAAACTTTAATATCTTGATGTTAATCTTTTCGTGCCTTTTTAGGGCTCCATAGTAAGATACCAGTTGTTTTATTATTATTGTTGTTGTTATTATTATTATTATTATTATTATTATTATTATTAGTAGTAGTAGTAGTAGTAGTAGTAGTAGTAGTAGTAGTAGTAGCAGCAGCAGCAAAAATGATCATCTTCACTTCAAAATCCTCAGTTCATACATGAAACAAAGCAAAAACAATGAAATTCAAATTTAAGATTTTATAGCAAGACACACAACTCATTACATTCATATTCCTTAAATGATACTAATAGACAGGGAACAATAAAAACCTTTCCAGGGCCATACGTTCGTCTGCTGTATAAATCTGTTTAACAGCTTTATTATAGTGCCATCTCGTGGTTAAATACCAGGGGTGCACCGGCTTTCACAGTAAACGTGCACAAATCTAATCGTCATTATTATGTTCAATATATTAGTCCTTAGTCCAGAAAAGAGGAGTATCTCTTTAGGAATGACTAAAAATAATCCCTCTTTCTTTCGGTGTTGCTATTTAATTTAAATGAACGACCTTCAAAAAGAAAAGGTGGGAAAAGAGCAACAGCGCCCCTTGACGGCCCAGAGCGCTGGCCATGGTGCTGACAGCCGTCTGCTGTGGATCTGTCTATCCATCCACTCATCCATCCACTCATCCATCCATTCATCATCCGTCCATCTATCCATCTATCTCACCCTCCCTCAGTCATCCATCCATGCATCCATCATCTATTCATCCACACATGCATCGCTCCATCCCTCTCTCATCCATTCATTCATTATCCATCCATCATCTATCCCTCATTCATTCATTCATTCATTCATTCATCCAGCCATCATCTATCCCTCATTCATTCATTCATCCATCATACATTCATCTACACATGCATCGCTCCATCCCTCTCTCATCCATTCATTCATTATCCATCCATCTATCATCTATCCCTCATTCATTCATTCGTTCATCCATCATCTATTCATCCACACATCCGTCCCTCCATCCATCCCTCTCTCATCCATCCATTCATTATCCATCCATCTATCATTTATCCCTCATTCATTCATTCCTTCACCCATCATCTATTCATCCACACATCCGTCCCTCCATCCACCCCTCTCTCATCCATTCATTCGTTTTCCATCCATCTCTCATCTATCCCTCATTCATTCATTCGTTCACCCATCATCTATTCATCCACACATCCGTCCCTCCATCCATCCCTCTCTCATCCATTCATTCATTATCCATCCATCTATCATCTATCCCTCATTCATTCATTCATCCATCATCTATTCATCCACACATCCGTCCCTCCATCCATCCCTCTCTCATCCATTCATCCATCCATCCATCCATCCATCCATCCATCCATCCATCCATCCATCACACATTCCTCCATCCCCCATCACCTATTCATCTACCCATCAATCATCCATCCATCCATACACACAGTAGTTCATGGTGCCTTTGAATATTTCTGTTTTGACGGTTTTCTCATGTTTTGTCTGAGTAAAACAAATTCAAATATTCTCTCTTTTGTTTCTTGGCCTTCCTACTTGTGTGATGTCTCTGAAATCTAAGTCATGTTACCACCTTGATCAACTGAGTGAAGCAAAGCTCCAGTGCTGTGTTGCCATGTTTGTTTCCCTCTGAAAGGACTGGGGTTTGTGTTTGCTCACATGAAGCCAGCTGGACTCACATTCTTCATCTGTCCAGGAGTGTGAAGACAGACATGTGTATATCCAGGACAGGAAAGTGTGCCACATAGCCAGAGACCCTAGCAATCTCCCCTGCTCTTGCATCATGTGCTGCTGGTATAAAGAGCCGGCTCCAGTGCGCATGTCCCGCTGGCTCTGCGCGCGGCGGCTCGTCTCTTATTGGCTCTCCTCCTCTCAGCCCTCACACCGGACTAGCCTCCTCACCGCACACCGAACCCACGCTGCCCGCGGCCGGACTCAGCCTCCCACGCTGCTCCGAACAGCACAAAAAACATGGAGAAGAAGAGCGAGATCAACGGGCACGCCGTGTCCGGCCCGGCCCCGGCGGACCGGGTCCCGGAGAGCAGCGGGCAGCGGAGCTTCAGGGACAAGCTGCTGGGCTTCCTGAGGAGGAACCTGCTGGTGATCATGACCGTGTCCGGGGTGCTGGTGGGCGTCGGGCTCGGCATGATGGTCCGCAACATGAACCTGACCAAGGCGCAGATGACCTACTTCGCCTTCCCCGGAGAGATGCTGCTCCGCATGCTGAAGATGATCATCCTGCCGCTGGTGGTCTGCAGCCTCATCTCCGGAGCCGCCAGCCTGGACACGCGCTCCCTGGGCAAGCTGGGCGGCATCGCGGTCGCCTACTTCTTGGTGACCACTCTGATCGCCTCGGGCATCGGGGTGGCCCTGGCCTTCATCATCAAACCGGGCGTGGGTGCCGGAGCCCTGAACACCAACACCCTGGGGCTGGAGAGCGTCAGCAGCGACAAGGAGACCACCGACTCCTTCTTGGACCTGGCCAGGTACTGTGGCATCTGCAGATGACTGAGGGTTGAGGATGAGGCAGGCTGAGACACACACTCATTAAATACCCTGAGACACTGAGGCATGTTTGTTTGCCAGAAATCTGCTGGTGATTAAAGCTCAAATCAAAACAACATAATCTGAAACAGACACTAAGCAAAAATAACAGAATAACCCAGAGTCCAGAGAAGTTGGAATGCTGTGTAAAACCTGAATTAAAAACAGAATGCACTCATGTAAAAGTGAGCAGTGTTGTTAAGAAGTGTTCTGGAGTCTTTCCAGGATGAACCTTTCATACCCAGTCATGATCCTATCACCTGTTACCAATGAACCTGTTTACCTGTGGAATGATCCAAACAGGTGTTCTTGTCTTTTGTCGCTCCTGTCCCAACTTGTTGCCACCATCAGATTCATAGTGATCATATGTTTACAAAAATCAATGGGGTCACTGAGGTAAAGCATTTGATATATTTTCTCTGTATTGTTTTCAGTTGTGTAGATGTCAAACAGGATTAACAAATGATCACATTTACACAGGGATTGTAGGTGATGTTGCAACAATCAGATAAGTCACCGACTGATTTTACAAGCCTGAGACTTAACATACAGTAAACTATAGGTGTTTTTAGCAAGTGCAGAGATGGAGCCGATCTGATGCTGTGGCTTGTTTCCGGTTGTCTAGTTCATCTAAGGATAAAACATACCAGCTACCGTCAGCCTACAGTCTTCTGTGGCCCATACAGGAGGAGTCCTAATAATAAGTTCCCACAGTGTCAGGGAAAGCTGACAGCTGTTGAGAGAGTGGAGTGTATTTTGAGGAAGGGAGTAAACCCCAGCAGCACTGTGTAGTACAAACTGAACCCGGTCTGCTGCTGTCAGCACTTCTCCCTTATCAGCACAACAGGTGGATAGTCTGCTTTTATTTCTCAGTCTTGCACTGTTGTTCCTATGGAAGACAGTTTTTTCCCCCTTTTATTCTTAATGTTGATAAATGAGGATTGAAGCTGACAGTTTGGGGCGTCCTCAAACTGGCTCATTTTCATTCACAGAGATTAGAAGGACTCAGTGTTGGCCCACATACGTATCCCAGTCAGGACATGTATGAGCTGAATGGAGATCAGGAGTCATGGCTGTTTTATCACTGTGCAAATGTTGACATTGTGCCGCAGTAAACT
The DNA here is from genome assembly GCA_037975185.1 of Centropyge bicolor. NCBI lineage: Eukaryota > Metazoa > Chordata > Actinopteri > Pomacanthidae > Centropyge > Centropyge bicolor. The sequence continues at coordinate 2,532,693 of JBBMOC010000057.1, read as the reverse complement.
GGGAGAAGAGTGACACTATAGCAGAACCTTGGCTTGGGGTCATGCATGATTTGGCTCATATTTTTTTTAAGGAAATCAAGTTGTTATGTAACACAGCTTTAGAAATGAGTGTACAGAGAGGGGGGGCTGCATGGGAAAAGCATGCCAGTTCTCAGCTCTGGTTTCCCAGGGTTAATCCCAGATCCTGGTCATGTGACAGGAGGAATCCTTGACTTCTTTTAATTTGAAAATGCTCTGAAGTTCTGAATAATTTCATTTTTGAGTTTTAATTTTCTTTAAAAAGCATTTGGTTCCGCAAAGTCCTTATGTATACGGGCTTCCATTTGTGTAAAAAAAAAGTTCAGATGTATACTTTTTTTTAATTGTCTTGACTTTGCACATCACTCAATTCAATTCAATTTTATTTGTATAGCGCCAAATCACAACAACAGTTATCTCAAGGCACTTTACATACAGAGCAGGTCGAGAGACCCGACAACATATAGAGACCCAACAGTTCCCATCATGAGCAGCATATGATGCAACAGTGGCGAGGAAAAACTTCCTTTTAACAGGCAGAAACCTCGAACAGAACCAGGCTCAGTGATTGGCAGCCATCTGCCACGACTGGTTGGGTTGAGACAGAGACAGAGACAGAGAGAGAGACAGAGAGAGAGAGAGGGACAGAGAGAGAGAGAGGAACAGAGAGAGAGAGAGAGAGAGAGAGAGAGGGACAGAGAGAGGGAGAGAGAGAGAGAGGGACAGAGAGAGAGAGAGAGGGACAGAGAGAGAAGGACAGAGAGAGAGAGACAGAGAGAGAGACAGAGAGAGAGAGAGGGACAGAGAGAGATAGAGAGAGAGGGACAGAGAGAGAGAGAGAGAGGGACAGAGAGAGAGAGGGACAGAGAGAGAGAGGGACAGAGAGAGAGAGAGAGAGAGAGAGAGAGGGACAGAGAGAGAGAGAGGGACAGAGAGAGAGGGACAGAGAGAGAGAGAGAGAGAGAGAGAGAGAGAGACAGAGAGAGAGACAGAGAGAGAGACAGAGAGAGAGAGATTGACAGAGAGAGAGAGGGACAGAGAGAGAGAGAGACAGAGAGAGAGAGAGAGAGAGAGAGAGAGGGACAGATAGAGAGAGAGAGCGGGGGTATGACACTCCTCTTCCTCCTTTCATTCACTCTTTTGATCATAAAGTTACATTTGTCAAAATAATTGTATACTGTTTTTGAGTTGTACTGCGTATACATATTCACGATTGTTTCTGTTATTTCTGATGCTATGGACAAATGCAAATGACACTGATGTGTAAACACATATGGAGACCCTGAAGGGACATGGTTAACCCCCCCCCAGTACCTGGAGTGCTTGTTGTACACACAGTGAACAATCCAAGAAATGATTGACAAAAGCAAGTTGACGACACGAGACGAGACAAAGTGAACCAGCCACAGTAACAGCATGGCTCGAGGGATTACAAAGTTAATCTGTCTGTTGGTCAGTCAGTCCACCACTGTGGTCCAGACTGAACATCCAGTTTGATTTGCTTGACATGTGGCAGAACAAGTCGTTTTCGGACTGTTGGTTTTGCTGTATATTAACTGAGAACAGGGTGTATGCAACATGACTGGAAGACCTCAGCACTCTGAAACAAAACACTGTCAGCTCTTATGTTTCCAGTTCTTTTCTTTTTTAAATGTAGAGTTGAGATTGTCCTTTTTGGATTTGATATCCCACAACCTTGTGCAGGTCATGGCTCCTCCACACGAGCTCTGGAGTATCATCTACATACAGTAAATGATAGTAGGCTTTTTGATGGCTCATAAACTTACCATGTGAAATGATAGTAGATGATAGTACCAATCTCAAAAACAGAGAAATAAGTGTTTATACCAAACGGACAAAATTGTCGACATTGCCTTCCAAAATGATGCATATGGGGATTTTCTGAGCTGCTAACCAAAAAAAGTTGTGGTTACATTTAGTAAAACTACCTGGTCAAAGCTGAGGAAAACTGTGCAGCTGTTACAGGACAGTCTCCTACCAAACCCTGTAAGCCACTAGCTGACTACAGGAAATACATTACTAAAGTGTCATCTTTTATTTTAATGAACGTTTCTTGAGAAGGATATATCTGGGCTTGACTATCAAATGAAGGAAAAGTGAACACAGTGAAACCTGCAGGAATCCCCACTCCTAGTAAAGACCTTGGTGTTTTAATAAAAGATGAACCAGACGGTAGATCAGTGATAGAACAACTGCTCTGTCAGGGAATTTTAGCCAACGGTGGACTTAATGGATGATCCTGGGAAAAGAGCCAAAGTGCAGGGAGTGTGATGACAAACCAATCACGCAAACAATTTAACATTCACACGGGTTAACCGCGTGGTTTTAAGGCTTTCTGAGGTTAGCGTTGCCCAAGTTTTTGGCCAATTACATGAAATCAAACACTACAATAAGCAATGAAATAGCTGTAACTTCCTTGGATCTAACTTGTTTTTCTCTTCCTTCCTCAGGAATCTGTTCCCAGCGAACTTGGTGGCTGCTGCTTTCCGCTCTGTGAGTGCCGGTGCCTAACTTCACCTCACCACTGTGTCTTCATTTTTCACTACTTCCCCTTTTTATCACCACTTTCTGTCTGTCTTTCCTCACCACCTGCGTCTCGTGCAGATTGTTCGTCAGAATTTATTTCACCAACCACGCGGATGCCGCTCCACGTTCATTCACGGCGGCTGTAAATCCTGGCTGCAGCGCCCAGAGCCTCACAATGCCTCTTAATGAGGAGATGCTCAGAATAGAGACGGCTGCTCGCCCCAAACTCCTCTTTCGCTTGTCCCTCACCAGGCGTTACCATGGCGAGACCATTCCATTCCAGCCAGCCTAGCAACCCACCTCGCCTGGCTGCTCTTGAACGCAGCCCGCTTCACTTCCTAGAATTATGATTCTGTCGGTTAAGTCTAAAATAAGACCCAGGAAAGTTCAATATTTGGGGATTCAGGGATACAAAACGACTGAGCACACACAAGAGGGAAAGTAAGCACACAAACACTTGGTCACATGCACTCACTAACCAAGTGACTGGAACTTGCCTCAGACCAGGCCAGTGAATTATAAACTTACATGAGTAAATGCAGTTTCAAAGTGCAGCCAGGTCACACAGTTCGACATTCACCCCTCCCCCCCCCTCCCCCCCGACCCGGCCTATACTGTGGTAGAGCCACTGTGGAATGGATCCAACTGTGGATTAAACCAAGAAAGCAGAGGAGAGGGGAGATTTACACAAAATGACAAGCAGCTAGATGCTTAAACAGACATTTAAACACATGAAGTGGAAGATTTAGATTATGGGGAAGGCTGTTTTTTTAGTTTGCGACTATAGTCACGTACTGTTTGTCTCTGCATGTCCAAGTATTACTGTATGTTCCAGTTCCAAGAACCTGTAACCTCATTTAAAGTCCATAGATCTCCGACGATGTTGGAAACCTTTATCCTATAGGGCTGTTTAAAGAAATGCAAAGAGAGAGAGAGAGAGCGAGGGCGAGCGAGCATTGTGCGAGTGCTGGTTGTCTTCCTCCCTGCTGAAAGGCTGTCTGAACTTTAGTGGACAGTGTCAAACTGGCCCCCAACTCCATGCACATGCTGCTTTCCTTAGAACAGCAATGAATAGACACTTAAGCAGTGTCATTTTCAGGTTTTTTCCATCACGTTTAATGAAAAAAAAAAACTCACAAAAAACTACTGTGCACAAAAAACCTTTATCCTTCACTTGCGGTTTTCTTTTAGTTATAAAATTGAATTACTGCTGTGATTAAATGATTGAAAGTGAAAGAATAGTTTGACATTTTGGGGAATGTGTTCGTTCACTTTTTTTCAGAGAGTTAAATCAATCCCACTCTCATGTGCTATGTACAGAGCTGGACGTGGCCAATAAGAAGTGGCTAACTGTTCCAACGCCTTACAGAAAACACAGACATGACACTATCGATCAATCAATATTGATCTTCTCATCTAACGCTTGGCAACAAAGCAAATAAACATGTCTTCCAAAAAACTGTGCACATGCAGTCAAGCATGACAGTCATCACATTTTCATCATATTTAGGATATAAACTTTAAAGTAACCCGGTTATTCAGCTTCCTTCAAACACTCTTCCAATGTGTCCTGGTTTATTATTGGTGCAGGTTTCCTGTTGAGAATGAACCCAGTTTGGTTTCCAGTCAACAGGACAGTGTTGTCACAATGGCTCCATCTGAAATGTATACTGCACTTTATCATTGTCACAGTTGTACTTTTATTCCAGTGCCCGGACCATCATTGCATCATTTATCATCATGTCTAAGTGTTTGACAATGAGATTTGAGGACTTTCTTTGGCAGATAGTGATCACAAACCTGCAGGGTAACAGGCCATTCAAGGGATTCTCAGATGGAAATAAGGTCTTTTAAGGACCCATCTTTAAAAAAAAAAAAAAGGATATTGTGTTCGATAACTGGGCAACTTCAAAAAACAACTCACACTGCTGTAAATGCAAAGACAATCATTTACGTCCAGTTTACATTAACGTACACTCGATGTCAAACATTATTGGCCTCTGACTCAAAGTGGAGATGTATCAGGAAACAGCACCAAGATTTGCACACACAGATTAAACAAT
>JBBMOC010000057.1:2435565-2525565 GCA_037975185.1 Centropyge bicolor | reverse complement strand
TCTCAGCTGTACTTTGTATTTATTGCAAATAAGCAAGTGTTAACCCTTAATTACCTCTGCCAAGGAGGTTATGTTTTTGCCGGCGTTGGTTCGTCTGTTTGTTTGTTCGCAACATTACTCAAAAAGTTGAAGTTGGACAGAAAATTTTTGATGAAATTTTCAGGTAATGTCCTTTCCTTCACCGCCTGGATCCAGGAATTTTATAAAGGATTCTGGAACTGTGCTGCTTGGCGGAGGTCTGCGCTCTCCGAGTGCTTTTCTAGTTATACTAAATATCAGCAACCTTAGCATTATCACTGTGAACATGAATGAATCAGTTTCTTAAAAAGGCCTTCAAAGCCCCAAGGTGGTAGAAGTTTTTTTTTTAACAGTGATTTAGTAAATCTTTCTTGATGCCAGACCATAACCACTGTCCAAGTTACCATTCTTTGCTGCTAAATAGCCAGCTTTGAAAGACTGTTGCTGCCAGTGCAGATGGATTTAATGATCTTTTTAATGAAATCATGCCCTTGTAATAGTCAGACTTCAAGTATTGTCCAACAGAATTCCGTTGCTGGACGCCCTTTCGTGTTTGTTTGCTTTTCCATTTTCTCTAATTAAACCAATCAGAGCTCTCGTCACAGCTCTCCTTCCCACAATCTCTTCGCTGTGTCCAGCCTCCCACAGTCTGACTCTGCTGTGTGTTTTAGGTGCCTTTTGGGACAGAAACAGATGGCATGAACATCCTGGGTCTCGTGTTATTTGCCATGGTATTTGGCGTGGCGTTGAGGAAGCTGGGAGACGAGGGGGAGGAACTCATTCGATTCTTCAACGCTTTCAACGAGGCCACAATGGTGCTGGTGTCCTGGATCATGTGGTGAGTAGGGTTGGATGCATATAAGTCTTATTGGTATATTTGGGCTGCATGAAGTGGTAGTTTGTGACAATACTCAATGTTAAAGGTCAGGATGAAGCAGGCACTGACTGTCTGGAGTAGGGTCATTCCAGAATTGGAGGACATTTTGGCTTCCAAATTCTTGAAAAATAAACCTTCACTTCTGCTACATATTCATCAATAATAGGTAATAAACTATCAAAAGCTTGATTAGCTCAGCTTACAGATAAATGGTACAATTTCTCACATGATTTATTTGGTGTTTACAATACTTGGTGCAACGTTACTCATATCACAGTAACAGGGTTGCTGGTTGTTCTCAGCAGTAGCAGCTAGCTGCTTAGCTAGCTGTTACTGCTGAGGAAGAGGACAAACTTATCTATGAAAATAAGTAAAGAAAAATTTTTTTTTAAATTGTCTTATTCTGATTATAGGCATAACAGGGTTGCATGAGGTAGAGTGAGACATTCAATCAAGGCTCACTATGTTATAAAAATATGAAAAATAGAAGAGAGGACATAACTTTGCTCTACTCATTCTTTTGGAAAACTGTTTGATGATGTCAAGTCCAGCATGTCATGTGATTCACTGCTTTCTTCTTCTTCTACCATGCTAAAAAGGTTATGGTAACAGGGTTGCGTGCATGTTGGGGGACAAATGTTCCATGAATAATAATTGTTATTTGAAATATTATTTTTATTAAAACAAATGTTCCCACAGCTACAAGAGACAGCAATGAAACAAATAATACCAAAAAAAATGAAATTTCAATTTCATTTTAACTGTTTTATTTGAAATTCAATTTGGTCATTAGGGGGAAGGGACAAGAGAAAAATGGCATTTTAGGGGGTACTCCAGACTTATTTGGTATTTTTAAAACTATTTTCAAGCATTCTTTTCTTTTAGTTTTTTTAGATTTGCTCTCAGGACAAGGTAGATACTTTATTCATCCCCTTGAGGAAATTCGCATGTCAAGTCATGGACAAGTAAATTTACTCAGAAACTGCATGTTTTATTATTTTGTATGTGGATTATTTAAAATTTGATGGGTGGGATGTAAAATGTCCTCCAATTCTGGAATGACCCAGTAGCCTTTTTTTTTGTTATCATCTCACACTTTCTTGATATACCTCTTGTATCTCTCAGGTACATCCCATTTGGCATCATGTTCTTGGTGGGCAGTAAGATTGTGGAAATGGTGGACGTGGTTCTTTTGGTCACTAGTTTAGGAAAATACATTTTTGCCTCCATCCTGGGCCACATCATCCACGGAGGCATCGTCCTGCCCCTAATCTACTTCGGCTTCACGCGCAAGAACCCCTTCAGTTTCCTGTCAGGCCTCATCACGCCCTTCACCACTGCCTTCGCCACCTGCTCCAGGTATACTGCCACATCACAGAGTCCCTGATGAACTGTAGACTAATGTGAAATGGAAAAAGGAGTTTGCATTTCAGTGATAGAGATCTTTGACAATCTATTTGAATTAAAAGTCGGATGAGTTTAAACATCAGGTCCTAGAAAAAGGAGGAGTTGTAGCACCACACACTTTTGGATTCACTTCTCACACTCTGACCTTTCCTCTTGCTAAGATAAGATAGATAAGATAATAAAGATAAGATGTTCCTTATCAGTCCCACAACAGGTAAATTTACATTATTTAAGTTCCATCATCTGGTAAAAGGGTCCATTTGTACACAAGAAAGATGAAGATCTGGCACCTTGCCTTGACATTTACTGAGCCTTTTCATGCTGTGAAAATATCAAACCCTTTCCTCTGCAGGAGCTTTTCTCTGGTGCCACACTCTGCAAGACAAACTTTGCAAGTACATAACTTTTAATCCAAGAGGAAAATTTCCAGTAAATTTAGTTAACATGTACAGGCTGGTATAAACCCAAGAGAATTTAGTGACCCACATGGTCTTTGCTGTAGCACCACCCTCAAGAGGAACTATAATGTTTGTCCCATCACTACTGACATATTTAGCTCTGAACAATACAGTTTCTTGCTGCTTTAAATATTTTGTTTTGTTTTTATTTGAAGATTTTCAGCCTCTGTACTACATTAATTAGTTAATAAATTAAGATTTAAGTTAATCCAGTGTAGCAGTGTAGGATCATATAATCTAAACTCAACCCCTCAACCCCTCCAGGAGGCCTTTGCAAGGGAGTGGCTCATACTTTTTTTGAAAAGTAAAGTAGAGCCGTGTTTACAATTGTACATATTCCCATAACATAAATGTCTGTTCATTCACTGGATTTTGTTGCACAGTATTTTTCTTATGATGCAGAAAAATGCATTGAGTCACATGTTAAGTGGCATGTAAAAAAATCTTCATACTTGCTAAAGGTGCTACTACTCCTTCAAGGAGTAAAACTGACTTTTCATATCACACAAACAGGGAAAGCTGTTATTATCTGTTTACTTATCAGTATACAGTGACGGCACCCTGTGATTTAGATATCAAACAATAATCCAGCTGGGGCAACATGGACATCTTTATGGCTTGCATTGATTTAAGGGCCAAAGGTTGAGAAGCTTGAATCTAATACCTCTCACCTGAATGGCTTGTAAAGATGAAATGATAATGCTCGGTCTCTCTCTTGTTCTTACCAGTTCAGCAACTCTTCCCTCTATGATAAAATGTGTTGAGGAGAACAATGGTGTGGACAAACGCATCAGCCGCTTCATCCTTCCTATCGGGGCGACCGTAAACATGGATGGGGCGGCCATATTCCAGTGCATCGCTGCTGTCTTCATCGCTCAGCTCAACAATGCTGAGCTGAATGCTGGACAGATCTTCACCATCCTGTGAGTTCAGGGGATGTTTTCTTCATGTTGCTCAGCATCACTATTAATGAAAACGCACACAAAAATCATCCATCTATAGATTTGTTCTCACATTAATCAGCAAAGTTCAGAGGTCAACTTTCTGTTCCCTCTGTGACAACTACTATTATATCATTCATATGATAAAGTCATCATTATTTCTAGGGTGACGGCCACAGCCTCGAGTGTCGGTGCAGCAGGCATCCCAGCCGGCGGCATCATTACCATCGCCATCATCCTGGAGGCTATCGGCCTGCCGACCAACGACCTGTCCCTCATGTTGGCTGTTGACTGGATCGTGTGAGTAAACCCTTGAATTGGAAAATGCACACAATAATGTCTGCTCATGTCTGCACACAAAACTAGACCATGTTTTCCCAAGTAGCAGATCAGCAAGGGGACACCAAGGGAAATAATTTGAAAAACTTAAATTCAGCTGTATTTGCCCAAAGCAACTCTGCTATTCTGCTACTATCAGCAAAAACACACAGCAGCAGGTTAAACATGAACAAGTTCAAATACACAAATGCTTTTCATGTCAAAGAGCATTTCCTGCTTCATTAGACTGATCTTAGGTAGTGCCAAAGTCTGACCTTTACTAGTCACTCCAGGGTGTCTTTCTGTTCTCAAAACATCTGAGCTATGAAGATAAGACACCCAGCATTGTGCAGGCAGAGGAGTTCAGCTGGAAATCCATGTTATTTGCTGGTAGGGGCTGATAAGGAGTGTAGTGTGCTCAGTCCATTCTTTCAGTTTTCTTTCAGGCCATTAATGTAAATGTTGTAAGTAATAAAGTAAATTAATAAGGGCAAGACTATAAGTGGTTAAGAACAAAGGAAGATGATGTGTGCCAGCGGTTGTTTATTCAGGTTATGACAGCAGGTGAAAGATATCAGGTCAGAACTGACTTTAACTGTGTAATCTAATTTTCCATCTTTGCTAAAAATATGTTGCTCTGTATGTTGGTCCTATGTCTACTTTGCGTACAGGGACCGTACCACCACGGTGGTGAACGTGGAGGGCGACGCTCTGGGTGCTGGAATCCTCCACCACATCAATCAGCGTGAGATGAAGAAGCAGCAGGAGCAGCAGCAGCAGCCGGAGGAGGAGCTGGAGGAAGTCCGAGTGGAGGTGGTGGCCAACATCCAGGCAGAGGAGGAGACCTCGCCACTTGTCACTCACCAAACCAAAGCCTTGGGGGCCACGCCGGAGGCCATTGAGTCTGTCCTGTGAACTTAGCAAGATGCTTTTTTTCTTGCCCCCTGACCTTTTGACACTTCTGACGTTGCTGCTGATGCACCATTCTGATTCAGTGCCCACTCAAAAAACAAGGTCACTGATGGTTCCACTTGTGAGGAAAGTACCATGGTAACAGTCTGTCTAGAGCATTGACAGTCTCCAGTGTACCTAAATTTGCTCACTTGGGCAAGTATTTTAATGCACATTAGGATTATTAATTTAGAAAACATTTCCTAAGTCTAGCTGAAAAGATGTTCACTGAAGGCAATTTTTGTTTTGACTTTTAGAATTTTGATTGAGGTATTTTGTGATAAACAGTTATGGAAACACACTCTGTGTAAAATGTCGCTAAAACATTCCCATAAATGTTCTGTTTGTCTCATGTACTATATGAGATGCTCATGGTCATAACTGTTTGTACATTAGTGCATTTTCTTTGTTTTTGTCTTCAGACAGCAAATACAATAACCAACATCTACAGTAGAACAACTTCCCAAACAACAAAGTCAAAATGTCTAACAGCATCTATTGTAACTTCATCACACATTTGGGATGCTTGTTCAGTCACCTCAACTTTATTTGTTCAGCTCGTTTGCTTTACCTTCTCAGTTGGATGAAAATAGCGAATTCTGTCTTTTAAAGTCAAATCTGATTGAAAAGGGAACTGTCTGGTCCCAGGTTTAAAATCATTGTTTATCAGAAGTCTGAGGCATGTTTACGAGATGTGCCCACGCTTTTGTTTGCTGACCTTCAGCAGACCAATTCAAACATTAACCCTCCAAATAACGGTTTAAGAATCTGGCCTGTTGTGACCACTTTAAGCAGTGACCACATTGTATTGTAAAGCATTTTGGACGTTGGACCATTCGAAAGTGTGTCTGTTTGCATGCATTATGGTCTCACGAGGGAAAAGCCATTGATATGTGTTATAGCCCCCGACTAATCCTGTTTATCCCTGAGTAAACAGAGCACAGGGGGTATTTACATAACCACTGTTCTCGAAATCTCTAATACCATGAAAAAAAAACCTTATAAAGAGCCAACTGCAAAAGTGATAAGGTGCAAGTTTTCCCTGCTGGTATCAACATTTTCCAAGCATGTTTTTCTAATTTTGTAATGGTGCTTCGCAAATTTGTTCCTGGAACATTTGTACCAACGCCTCAGCTAGCTGGCTCTCAAATGTTTCAATTATGCACCATCCCTTTTTGAATTAAGTTAGACAGCTGGGCAAATTTGTGCGTACTAACATCTTTCTTTCCTATTTGTTACGAAATGCTTTCAAACAGTGCATTAGCTTTGCGACTTATTTATAAAAGTAGCAGCTAGCTTAACTACTTTTGAGAAATACGTTACATCTGAGGGTTAGCTAGTTTGTTTTGGGCTTTGTTTTCCGATTAACTACCTAAAGTAATGTTAACATGCGGCTGTCAGTTAGCTATTCTTTATTAATGCTGTTATTTCTTAGATAACATTTACTTAGCTTATCTGATGCTTGAGTGAGCAAACTAGGAGCTACGAAAATGCAACCCACTATCATTGCCAAAAAACTGAACTGACCTCCACTTTGAACACATCTTGTCGAGTTAATGGGATCCTGTTAAAGACATAGTTAATGACAGTTAATCTAGCATTAGTTTGCGATTGCTATAAACACTATTTTTGTTAAACATCATGAAAACACTCCAGTTTCCAAATGATTAAAGAACAGATATTTGACTCATGGTTGTCAGGAAGTAGCTTGGGACCCAGAAATCCCAAGGAATTCACTCAAAAACTGATGCTTCATGAAACGTGTAGATGTAAATTCTGGACCAAGATGCGGTGATGAGTTCACATCATAAGTGTGCCATTACTTTGTGAAGCCATCCTTTGATTTCAGACTGTTTTCTCAGTGGTGTTTCATTGTGATATTGACCTTCAATGGACGTTATATAATTGTTCTTTTAATTGTTTTGAAGACCTGAGGTGGTGAATGATTGCGTCACAGTCTTTGACTTTCACCAGAACCTCTACCTCTCTTACAGCAGATATTAGTTCAACTGGAGATGTTAGACAACCTACACCATATGTTCATTCAGTCTGTGTGATGAATTGTTAGCTGCGGTCATTTTAAGAGGATCATTGCTCTTTGCCACTGTCGTCCCTCACTCGATGGATTTTCTAAGGTGTAGGCATTGCCTGGTGCTCTTCCTGGATCAAGAGATAAAAACCGTAAGAGTAGACTTTCCCTTTGCCATAGTTGATGTTTGTGCAGTAAGGTGCATGGTTTGACATGAAACTGAAACAAGTGCCAAATTTTTGTTAGTCCATCAGAAAGTTAGTTTTAGGATGCAGGACTTGACTGACAGGATGAGCCTCTGCTGTCCTCTAGTGGTGGTTCGTGTGAAAGCACAAAAGCGAGGGTGATCACATGTCTGAGCTCAGCTGAACCCTGTTGTCCTTTCTATCACTCTGAAACACTTGGGAGTCTTTAGCTGGCACAACTGGTGATGAGACTGATGCAGCATCGAGTCTCATGATATGTATGTTAAAGTGAAGACCACTAAGAGGTGAAGGAACATCATTTATGTGGGCAGAAACCTAATGCATGTTGTTGTCACCTGATGTCTGAGATGCTCATTATGACGTTGTGCTGCTGCGTTAGTTCTGGGTCATGGTGTGGATGTTGTCTGTCTGATTTGAAGAGGAAGTAATCTAAGATGTTTGAAAATTTCTTACTCAACATTTGAGATCTAACAGATGACTTTTCTAAGCTAACAACTGCTCCGTTAACCCAAAGCTGAGTTTCTATGACTAGATTTTGTTCGGTATTCAGTAAAATCACATGTACTTGCAATGTGGTACATGTACTATATACGTATATATATATTTGATATTAATTTATTTGTAATTGTTTTAACTTTTTGTATTATTTGTACTTTCTCATATTAACACTTTCTCTCTGTCAAATTTTTTATTGTTATGATACAATTTCTAATGAATTCTTCTGAAAGTATCTCTGATGACCTGTGAAATTTAATTTCTGTTGAGTTTTGGGAGTAGTTGCCGCCTTGCCTGTGCCATGTCTAACACTGTACAGCTGTCTCTTTGCTGTTGGTCCTGCTGTCTGTCCACATAAAAAGTGATACAGTAAATTTTTCAAGCAACCCAAATGAAAAGGCAACTGTTTTTTCTTGTTATTTGGTGTATTACACAGGAGGCTTCTGTCAACATGAGCTTTTTATCTTGCAAATTGCAAAAACTACAAGCCTTTTTAAGTTTTTTGTGAGAGGCTTTTGCAGAGAAATGTCAATTTCTGCCTGTGCTTGGCAAAACTTTCCTTCATCTGGTAACTTACTCTTGCCAGTGGAAAATCGTATATTGTCATAACTAGTATTATTATAAGTGTCATCATATCATGATGATAGAAGAGAGTTGATAATTATGGGTTCATACACATATGAAACATCTTCAGAGGAGAGGTTAGTTCATAAAAGTGTAAAAAATAAATAAAAATCATGCTTGTTACTAACAACAAGGTTGCAGAAGAACAAAGTTCCTTCAGAAGACTGAGTTTTTCATCTTTCAAAAAACCTAATGAGCAGCCATTCACTACACTGCAATTATGGAGGAAAGCTCAATCGATTTTTCAATTCCCATTTGAATAAAAATTTTTAACTCCTGTAAAACCTCTGCCCTGCACAATGGGTGTCAAATCATTTTGTGAGCAGTGTTTGTGAACTACCTACTGTACATGCTGTAAATGTATTTTGGTCATATGCCTGTTGGCTAGTATCAACATCTGCTTACTGTTCCCCTTTCTTGATGATCACCTGTTTGAAAATAATATTGGATGACCTGGGGTCAAGACAAATCGGTGGAGCAAGTCTGAAACATACGTAGCCGCTGCTGAGGGTGGTGTTGAAGGTAGAACCCCTGTGGAGGTTAGGCTGGACCCAGCCACAAAGGCCGAACCCCTGTGGAGGCCAGCAATGAGGCAGGAGGTCAGGATCGAGGGCTGGGTGCTGGAGATCAAAGCAAGAGGTGAGGGCTGCAAGACTGGAGGCTGACAAGAGGGAGACTGGCAGGTTACCAGGAGGAGACAGTGAAACAGGAAACTGCTGCTGCTCAGGAACTGAGCTGGGCTGGCAACTGGGAACCAGGAACAGGTGTCAGCTGGTCTGTACAGAGCAGGGGTCAGAAGGGCCAGGAGCAGAGGTGCTGTAGGCCAGCTCAGGACCTGCCAACCCAGGGGCTGAGGAGGCATCAGCTGAATGACACTCAGGAATGGATTCAGGAACAATGAAGCATTTGCTGACCCACAAGCAGGAGAGGCATCAACGACCAAGCACCAAACTAAGGTCAATTTGTCAATTTCCCGGAGGAAACCTCCAATTGGGTTTAATAAAGTACTCTGTCTGTCTGTCTGTCTGTAAGGAACAACAAAAACTGGAATTTGAGTCGACTCAGAAGCAGATGTGGCCATGGCTGACCCAGGGACAGGAGAAATATTGTGCCTGGAACTGGTCCAACCTTCAATTTTCTCCTTTCAATTTTGTCTTTTTGACTACCCCTAAAGAAATAAATACTGTGTTTTTTACTTGTTTAAAGTCTAAAATATTGGTGGACAAAGCAAAATGTGCATCCTTCATGAATAAAATCTATCTTGCCACCCTTGAAAACAGTATTATTTACATCAGTTTTCTTGGATTCTTCATTTTAGATCTTAATTATTCATTCTTGGATTTTAAAGTGCACATTTATTGGCTTTAAAAAACGTTCTATGATTTTAATGCATTGATTTAATTTCAATATTTTAATATCTTGCATTTATTCTTTGGTTTTAAGGTAATTTCAATGTTTCTTTTTAAAATGTATTTCTAAACCTTGTGAAGCACCTTGAGCTGCCTTGCTTATCAATGATGCTTTACAAATAAATTTGCCTTATCTCGCCTTGCCCGCTTCTGAAGATCCAGAGATTTTTGGCAAACCTCTAACTTGGACTGAATTGAGAATGGTATTAGTTGGCATAAAGAAAGTGTAACAACCTGTGCACCGATTTGTGCAGCAAGGTAGCAGAACAGGGCTAGAGCGGTTTAAAATTTATTAACAAAATCAGAAGACTTACTGGATGGTCAGACAGGTCCAAACAAACCTAAATATTAATAGGAGCACATAAAAATCATAAGTCCACAAACAGACAAGGTCCATGCAAACTAAGCAAGGAAAATCCAAAAGCTTTTGAAGAGCATGTGGAATAAAACATTGGGAAGAGCTGGAATGCTTGACACAAGGTAAAAGAACAAACCAGCAAAGAGTGAAGGGAACACACACACACACACACACACACACACACACACACACACACACACACACACACACACACACACACACACAGGGGAGGGGAAGATAACAGGTGAAACTAATCAACAATCCTCAAGGCACGAAACACACAAAGACAGGATTAAAGGAATCAAACACACCTGAGGACATACTCTTACAAAATAAAACAGGAAATAACTACTGTAAAAACCCAAAACCGTGACAGGGGGCAACTTCAGGGATAAAAGCATCAGGTGCAATCTAGATTCTTGGCTCCACTCACAATGAAAAGCAGTAGCAATCACCTTAGCTGGGAGCTTTGGCCTAGAGTTACAGCAAAATCCTGAATACTATTACTACCACTAATTATAATAATGATAATAATAACTAGAATTAGAGATATTAAGAAAGGATTTCTGCTACTTTGTACTTCTACTTCACTCGTTTCAGAGGGCAACACTGTACATTTTATTTCAAAACATATGATGCATTGTTAAAGATTAAACAAGTCAATAATATGTATTAGTATTTAATTGGTTTCACACTGACATCTTGCAACTTTTAAATCCATCTTACATGTTGATGAATAACATAATGTATACAGTAACAATATAACACTTTCAAAGGGGGCCAATCTGCATGAGAAGTATTTTTATTTTGAGCTAATAACCGCTTCTGTGCTTTTATACACATACTGATGATAATAAACTTAGTTTGTGCAGAACAGGTGGAGCTCAGGATGATTTTTTCACCTATCTGTACATAATAGCTATATATTTATGTCTGCTTATCTACCTTGCTGTCCTTGTTTTTGCTGTATGTGTATCTTCCTGTACATTTGTATTTAAGTCCACTGGGAGTCAGACTCCTGGTGTGCCCGGACACACCAATAAAACCAATAAAACCGACTGTAATTCTGAATCACCTGCCGCTATAAAAAATTCCGACAGTCGTGAAGGCAGCAGGGATGATGCTGCCTTGGCTCCATATTACCTTGCTAGCAGGTTGCAAGCTAGCTGAACACAGGCGGCACAGTGCGGCTACAAGGTGATGTCCCACCCTGTTTAACAGCAGCTGAGCATCCCCTGGCTTTTACCGGCTCCACACGGGCAGGACTGACCTCCAGACTCCGGCGACATGACGACGCGGTCGGAGCGAGAAAAAGCCCAGAAGCTGAATGAGCAGCATCAGGCCATTCTGTCTAAATTGCTGAGAGAGGACGACAACAAGTACTGTGCTGACTGTGAGGCCAAAGGTAAAAGCATTGCACTGTAAACCTCTCCATGTCACAAATGTGTGTGTGAAAAGATGAAACGATGTGGGAAGTTGGCAGCTAACGGCTAAAGTTAGCATCATGTAACGTTATCGAGATATCTCTAGTTATCACTGTGTGTTGCTGTGCTCACGTCCCTCTGAACCCGGGGGCGAGTTATCAAACTGTGTCATTCAGATAAAGATGGCTTATTTTCCACTACACATATTTATGTTGTATAAGTCAAATAGTTATTGCTTTGAATCTTATTAATTTATCCCAAAAATGCCAAACTGTTATTGAGCGACATTTGTCTAATCATAAACAACACACAACTTCCGTTCATCACTTTCAAAGTAAAATCCTCGCTATTTCATAAACCACAGCGATGATGATGATGGTGGTAATAATGATAAAAATAATTATTATCATTATAATAATGATAAAAATAATAAAAGAGAACAAAGACTAAGACATCTCATATAGTAAATACCATAGCAAGTCAGACATACTGGCAGGTTATTGATAACAGTAATAATAAGATATTCCTTTTTTCGTCCCCCAACAGAGAAATTTCCAGTGATTAGCAGCAAAGAGGATAGAGTAGATGAATTCTAAATAAGCAATATAAACGAGAAGAAATGGATTAACAATTTAGCAAGAAGAAGTATAAAAGAATTAAAAAATAAACAAGAAAAATATATGAAATATGGGAACAATATATACGCCATAGACAGGACAGTTGAATTAAAGATTAGATGAAATGAAATATTGTACAGTGAAATATAGTTACATAAAAATGAACTATTGCACAGTGTTATGATATCATTAGGTGTGTGGTCTGCTAGGAGCAGTACTGGTTGTACAGTCTGACAGCTGCAGGAAGGAAAGACCTGCGATATCGCTCCTTCACACACTTCAGGTGAAGTAGTCTGTCGCTGAAGGAGCTCTCTAGTGCTGATAAAATGTCCTGCAGGTGGGAGTCTTTCTCCAACATGGATGACAGCTTAGCCCTCATCCTCCTCTCTCCCACCACCTCCGCTAGGTCGGGGGCATCCCAGTGCAGAGCTGGCCTTCTTGATTAGTTTGTCCAGTCTCTTCCTGTCTGCCGCCGATATGCTGCTGCCCCAGCAGACTGCTCCATAGAAAATGACTAATGCCACAACAGAGCCATAGAAGGTCTTCAGGAGCTGCCCCTGCTCTCCAAAACACATCAGTCTCCTGATCAGATAGTCTGCTCAATGCAATGTTGGGCATTTGTAATTAAGTGAGGGAGCCTGAGGTCGTTCTCTTATTTCTGAGCTTTTCATAATGCAGGCTTTTATCTTCTAACCTTCTATGAGGACTTGACTATTGTGCTTACAAATGTATGTGCCTTTCAAAAGTTTGCTCTCGAAATTCATGCTTGGTGCTTTAACTTTGAAAACGGACGGCCGTCAATTCCGGTGTTGAACGCTTGACGCAGGTTTAGCTCGACAGTATCGATGTCATGTCCTTGACTGGATTATTTATGAGCGGAAAACGTGCGTGTCCTGTATAGGTAACATTAAATTAGAGGGTTTGTTTGCTCGCTGAATAGGAAACCCCACCGGCATCAGATACTGTGGGTCTGATACAGCTGCAGCCAACACCTCACCTCTGACTGGAGTTCTGCAAGCCCACCCATGAAACTCCATTCAAAAAATTAAAACTTTAATATTCCCTTGCGCAGAGTCTAAGCTACATTTTGATCGAAGATGTTTTGTAAATATTTAAGATCCAGTCCTCGATTCAGCATACGTTGCAAATAAGATGTGAACTTTTAAAATTGTAAGAATTCCCAGTGCACCGTTATTTAAAAATGACGGTAATTTAACGGCGTTTTGCACAATTGATCTAGCAAAAAGGATCACAGGATCGTGACTGTTGCCTAAACCTATTCACCAAGTGTATATTTGCCGATAAATATGGAAGCTTGAAATTCCCAGACTTCTGAGTGGAATGTGAACGACTCATACCGGGGCTGCCTATGACTGAGATGCAATGCCTTTGACGTCATCACCATACCTTTGCTGTATTAATATGTAGTAGCAGACCTCCCTCAGCCAGGGAATCAGTTTGCATCATGATTTGCTGCAGATAATTTCACTTGATGGTAATTTAAATTTAAACACAGTGGCAGTTTTTTTGCCATACAAATGCATTATAGTCATACTAAGTATTCATAAATTATGTCATAACTGTAATAATGATATAAAAGTATTATCTTAAAGTCAACTAGCTTTCAGTCTTCCTTAGTCAACTGACTTTTTTCAGTTTGCATGGAGATATTGAGCTTTTAGTTTCATCCTTGAACAGCAGTTTGACAGGGGGAAAAAAAATCTCATGACAAGGCGTGACTTTTTAATTCCTAAGCTTTTAACCACATCTCATGGGCTTTTCTCAGCAGATGGAGATACTCAGGTGCCGTGGAGATGGTTTATATGACCACCTGTTATCCTGTGAGAGTTCATGCTTAGGTTATGTGAAAACAATTAAACTTTTTTTTTTTTTTTTGCCAAGATGAATTTATTAATAGGAAGGACCATTTGATAATGACAGTCTGTATAAACAAACATTTCCTGGCAATGGTGGGTAAGGGAATGGCTGTATTTGATGTTCTGCGTTGTTAAATGTCAGGTAATTTGCTCTGCATGGAAACATTGGTCCCATGTGAGTTGAGCTGCTGCTGTTGTGGAGTGTTGTTCCTGTGAATCCCTCTCAGGTATTGCAGCTGAGAGGGAGCTATTGAATCCTGCTCATTTTTAGCCAAACAAACCAATAATCCCAGTGAATATGTCTCATAACCTGTCTGACAACAAGCCGATCTGAAGTTTGCTTTTCAATGAAGGTGCTTGAAAATAACAGTGAAACGTAGTCAATTACATTTGAGCCCCATGTTAAAATGTCAGATTTTACTACAGAAAAAAACATATTTACAGCCTGGTTCAAAACATGGCTCTAGTCTCATAAGCTGTTTTTCTACTCCATGACAACTCTGGGGGGGGCGAATTTTTTTATAAGGCGTTCGTTTAAAATATACAGCATACATCATTATGCACAATTCATAGCTGTCAATCTAAGTGGCGCCACTTTGATTGACAACTAGCCACTGAAGGTCCAAAGGGCGTCACCCCGGCTAATTCTAGTCACTGAGTTTGGGAAAGAGATCGTCGTGGGGTTAGCCGGCTAGCAACGATATTTAGCATTTAACCTAGCTGGTTAGCCGTAGCTAGTTTGATTATTTCGAATAAAGCGGCTTTTTTCAGCCAATAGCGTTCATTCGACCCGCCTCAGCTCCGCCCTCGCTCCACCTCTTTGTCCATATTTGGAGTAACCGGAGGTAGGCTACCAAGATGGCTACACACTACGATTTGCTTCATTTTTTGCTCTTCAGAAACCTATGGGTGACGTCACGGACACTACGTCCATATTTTATACAGTCTATGATTGTTCCCACAGATATATACATTTCATCTTATATCCATCCTGTGACTGGTGACTCCTACCCACACTATAAATGATTATAGCATCTGATCATGTAAATAATAAGACTTTTACTGAACTGCATCAAAATTTGATCCACTGATGTGAGTTTTTTCATCAGTCAGTGAGTCTGCACCCTGCAGCCTGAGACATGTTTGCTTATGTTAGTCATAAAGCAGCAGCATTCAGCCATACCATGTGAGTCATGTTGACTATGTCACAGCTATTTTTATCCAAGCAATATGGATGTTGTGTAAAAAAACCCTCATAAAAAGCTCTGAGGTTTTTTTTTTCATTCTTGTGTCTTAAAGTCTGGGATAATTTGATATTTGCTTAATATGACCACTTAAAAGGAATAATAATTTTGAATGTTTTCTCACTGTAGGTCACAATCACCTGGTCAGTCAAATTCAAGTGCAACATGATAAAGATGTATAGACCAGCCAAATTGCATTTTATGATCAGATGACTGTGGAAAGTCCACAACAGTCAGGACTCCTCGGTCCTCTTTGCTCTACAAGTAGTTCTTGCAAAGCTTTGAGATGTGTTTGGGCTCATTATCATGCTGCAGTATGAATCCTTCCCCTCAAAGACAGAGAAACCAGAGGGTGTAGCATGTCTCTGAAGAATGGAGTGCTACTTCTCCATGGTCAGGATGGAGTCTTTTCATTGCATGTGTCCAGCTCCAGAGTAGAAAAAATCCACTGTGGAATGCTGATATTTCTCAGCGAGTTTGACCTTGTTTTCTCTCCTGAGAAGAGCTTTAGAAACTGCTGCTCCTCCTCTGACACCCTACAACACAGACTTTTTTGACAGTACATTCACTGATTGGAGTCTTGTGTTTACTGAGCAAATTCTGTATCTGTGAATTAGCTTTTCTATCTCTCAGGGAACTAAGCTTGATCTATTGATCTTCTGATGGTGTGGTCACTTTTGGTCTATCTGATCGTGCTTTGGATACAACTGATCCAGTTTCTGCAAAGCGTTTTAAAGTTCTTTGCACCGCGACCTTAGAAACCTTTCGTCTAGCCATGATTTGACACTGTGAAAGCTTCTCTTTGCTTAGAATAACAGTTTGACTTCTGACACTTTTACTTAGTTGATGTCATAGTTCCTTCTATCCTAATGCTACCTAAGAAGCAACTATCTGCTGGAAACTTGAGGCACACCCATATTTATAAGAAGGGAACACTTGCTGCAATTAAAGTTACTTGAATGAGCCTCTGATGAGCAGATCCAAGTGTCATCTGAATGCATACTTCAATGGAAGGGATACAACATAAGGAAATCCGACCTTTCGTATGAAGTTAAATTGAACTATGAGACAAATTTGCTTAAATTTGATTGCTGACCTAGAAATAGTCCAGAATCTGAAATATTTCTTCTTCATTTTACGTCATAACCTTCGATCCTCAGACTTTCTTACTATTTGCAGATTTTGTGAGAATATTAGGCATTTTATAATAATTACTTAAAAATTGAACTTGCTAGAGAACTCGAGCAAGCAAAGCCGTTCTGACCATGTCTATCATTATTCTGACCTACTTAAGATGAAACAACGGGAAATGCAGCCATTGAGGCTTTTGTCATATGGAAATAGGCATGGTTTCATCTTAAGTCGTGTACAGCGACGGTGGTAAAATGACCTACAAAATAAGGCTGTTTGCCAAGCTCATAAAAAACAGCTGCCTTAGTCTGCAACCACAGCAAATCTTAGAACTCACCTTTTACCTCTCACCCATTGAATATCACTACAAATTCAATAATGCTAAAGATATTTTACTAAAGGCCAGTTAAATGTGTATAGATGATCTGAGTGTCCTTTGAAGATGGGTTGTTGTGTCAGCCACAACAACAAGCAGTTTATTGTTTCATCATTCTCTTCACGCAGAAACAAGATAAGTTTGTACATTTATATTTGTTTAAATGTTTTATATCCCATGTGTTTGATTATGTAGGCTACATAGAATGTAATAGCAGCACACAACATTACTGTTTTGCGCTTCAACTGTTTCTCAAGCAAAAATGATAAATATCTTCTAGTTCCACAACATGGATGCACGGAAACCTCACAACCTCAACATTTTACACTTCTGTATCATTCAAGCTGCTCCAAGATCAACATTTGTCATCATGCACAACTTTGGCATACTACATTTATTATTTATGTTTATGGCTGTGGCCTAACACATGAGGGGTTTTTTAATGGACAGTCAGAGCTAATGTGGTCTACCATCTTTTTCTCACTTGTTACAGTCATTATTATAATTGTCGGCACCATACTGGGATAACTACACCCCTGAACTTCTGTATGCGGAGCTGATATTGTTTTTTCCCAAATTGTAAAAATGTCCCTTTGATGTCGACATCTCCACTGCACATAGTGCACTCCAAACACAACAGAGACAGTGTATTAGCTTTTATTGATTTTTAAAACAAGCATTAACTCGGTATCTGATTGACCGCTCAGATTACAGAGCTCTGGTTTGATTGATTAGTTTGTTTAAGGGTGCGGTGACCAGACGTCCCGATTTGTCTGGGAGTGTCCCGATTTCAGGCTGGGTGTTCCAAACCATGACAAATATCTAACACTATGTCCTGCTTTTTTTTCTTTTTTTTTTCTTTACAAAATTGTCCCAGTTTTCAGCATATTCAACATGTTTTCATTTGTTTGTGAGGGTGTGTCAATCAATCAATGTGTCAATAAGGCTTTAATGTCAGAACTTGCTAGTATGCTAACAGTTAGCTGTCATGCTTAAGAGAAAGTCTGTCTTTTCTAAGGAGATTAGGAGGCTTACTCTTTCCAATGAAAATGCATTGTTCATAGTGAAAGGTGTGCTCAGGAGGTGAGTTAAATGCTGGTATAAGTACATACATGTGTGTGCAGGCAAACATGCTGTGCACTTAAAGGTCTTGGTTCTGGGGTTTGAAAAAAATGGTCACCCCATTTAAGGGTTTGGCATGACCAAACATTGTCTATCCTCCATACTGCCTGCTGCAGTCAGTGTGTCTGGGTGTGGCAGTCCTGCTATGACCACTGCAGTGTGGTGACTCACCTTAGCCTCTCAGCTGTAATTCCATCCTCACGCTTGTCTCCTGTCTACACACACTGCCCTGAATTTTCTGTGCGTGTGTGTGCGTGTACGTGAATGAGGGAGAGGGATGGAGTCCTTATTGATTTTTATTCCATTTTCCTGTCCTCCTTGGCATCTCAGTCCATCCAGTACTTAGAGTCCAGACTATAATTTTCGCCTTTGGTTTTAACACAATCCTTTCACCAATGTGACTCAAACGCTACACACACACACACAGACTGGCAGTGTGTCAGTGTTATGATTTGTGGCTGGGGGGGCTCTGAGCTGGCACAGGCCCTCCTCTGTCCTGGCACAGCAGATTTTGGCAAGCGCCTGCAGGGCACTCAGCTCTTTGACGACCTGTCCTTGGTACCTCTCTGTGCTGTCACACACATAAAATACTGGCACAGCCTCACACACACTTACACTAATTTGGACCCAGAAGCTTGCATACACGGCTGCAGTCATACACATTTTAATGGTGTGAAGGACGGGTTAGCCTTGCAGTGTCCGGAGAAGGAGACAGTCATCAGCGAGAAGCTGCAGTTCAGCCTGTTTCAGCCTTCATAGAGCCTGTAGTGGCTGCTTGGGCTCAATGTCATGTAAGATGTGTTTGTTTCCAACTGTTAAGCAGCTCGTATGCAAATGTTAAAAATGTGCGAAATACAATGCATGTTTTGCTTATTCATGTTGAAGCATTCATATTTCCTGGACAAGGACATCAGTATAATGGAAGGAGACTTTCAACAACTGCTGTGTTGAGTGTCAGCTAATGTCGACCATAAATCATAATCCCAGACCAAAACAAAGATGTTGAGTACTTCACTCACTCAACAGCTCATGGCCATGATACTATACGACAGGGGTGCTCACACTTTTTCAGCATGCGAGCTACTTATAAAATGACCAGATCAAAATGATCTACCACTACAGAAATGATATATATATAGGCAGAAGTACAGTTTATGGTTATAAATATAGTTCATATATTAAAATATGTTAAGAAAATTCATAATTCAGTAATATAAGCACAGAGTAGTTTAATAATTCATAGTTTCATTTATAACTTTATATAATGGTTAAAAAGGTTAAAAGTCTATTGGAATTCATGTTTTTATGTGATTTTGTATATGTTGTTAAAAGGTGTACTTCCCCTTTAAGAGCGCTTAGAGCCGCTAGATTTCCTTGTTTACATTCAGTCGTCAGTCAGTGCTTGAGAGCTGGAGAGCGAACGGTTTTCTTACCTCTCTTCTATCGGCAATTAGTTGAAACAAGTGTGTTAGCCAACTATTTACTTTGTATTTTCGTGGAAATAAACCTGGAGGTTTTTTGTATTTTTTTTCTTCAAAACAAAACGTTTCCTGAGTGAATTTGTGGAGCTGCACACTTGAGGTACAGACACACAAAAAAGTCCACCTCCCAGTCTATATGAAAGTGATACGTTTTTGTCTTCTTAGTTGGTCCAGCTCCCCGACTCATTTTTGATGACCATAAGCTTTCTTTAGTTAAAAAAAAAAGAAGCGAGGGCTTAAAATTGGAGGTAACTCGCCGACTAGCTTGTTAGTTTTGCTGCACTTAGCGCCGTAGTTTGCGCATGCGCGGTGACCTAAATGTCAGTCTGGTGTGTTTCCATCAGTATTTAAGTGTTTATGAACAAAACAGAAAAGAAGTCATTGTTTTGACAGATCCTACTAATCTTTCACACCATAAATAGTGAGCATAGTGTGTACACAAAAAGATGGTGATGGTGATGACGGTTGGCACAGGCAGAAGAAGAAATCCCCATGTAGCATCTTTGGTCCAAAGATGGGTATTAAAAACTTGATAACTTCTTGTCTTAAGGTCGCTACATACAGCAGTGCGTGGTGGCATTAAAGTGTCTTATCTTTTGTCTAGACACATTCATAAATTGAGCAAACTTTTTGTTTTACTGTGTAATTTGTTTGAGTGCCAGGGAGAGTCTAGTAGGTGTTTGATAAAGCAAGCAGTTTAGTCATGTCGCTCTCCATTTTATTAGATACTCATAGCTAAAATGAACCTCTCTCATGCAACAGTCCTGCACTAAATCCTTCCTTCGTGGAGTTTATAATGCTCAGCTTTTGTTGGAGCTGTTTTAGAGAGGTGTTGATTCAACTGAATGATCATTTTGGAACATGCAGTCTATGGTGCTGTTAAATTGCATTAGGTTATACTGGGGAGTGTTTCTAGCATTGTTTTTAGATTGAAAATGAATCAGTCAGATAGTTGCTAATTACTGTTCTGTCTAACTGATTAATTGACTAATTGTTTCTGCTTGGGACGTTGGTCAAGGACAGTGGTTTTGAATGTTAACTTACTCTGGCTGCATACACCTCACTGCTCTCAATCACCAGCAGATGGAATCATATCTGCACTTTCTCCATCTGTCAATTATTTTCACTGTCTGCTGCCTGAAATTAAAGGAAATCTAAGTCTTGTGGCTGGGAGGCTTGCTCATGCTCCAGTATAATTAATCCCTTTCCTAATGAAAACACAATGAGACAAACCACATGCCAGATTGTAGACTAAAAGTTGTTATTTCATTTCTAGTATTAGGGTTCCCTCCCTCTGGCTGATTCAGTCTTTATTACCTCTGATAACGGTTTTATGTGGTATCCATCTGTCATGATTTATAGACTGTCTGGACCATAACGCTCCTCCATTTGTTTAAGAACAGACAATAAGACCAGATGATGAGTTTTTATTTGGCTTCCCACTTGTAATAATAAAGAGGAAACACTGCATGGAGAGGAAAACATTTCTCCTTGTAGACTCAGCCTGTCCACTCCTCCTCATTACCGCTGACACTGAATCACACTAATGGACCAGCAGAGAGCAGCACAGTGCTTTTTTATTTTCCCCTCAGTGTCGCGCTCCTCGCTCTCTGGTTCTCCACTCTCCTCCGGCCTGGAATCTGGCAGCCTTCCGATGAGTCACAAAGAGGGCATTTTATTAATTAGGAAATGGAGGTTGTTAACCCTCTTTAAAGGAGAATACCGCTGAATCTCAGTGCAGGGTCTGTTTATTTTCTTGCCTGTGTCACCATTCAGTCTTTATCAAATGCAGTATAAGCATTACAGTGTTTCTTATTCCTTGAAGTGAAAAGGAGGAGAATTCAATTGGTTTCATGCAGCTGAGCATAATTTAAAGAACTGTTATATAGAGCTGTGGCAATGCTGAGCTTTCAAGGTGTTTTACAAGTGGACGTTAAGACCTAATAGAAAAAGGATATAAAAGCTGAATAAATGTAAAGAGATATAAAGAGAAATTAGACAAAAGAACTGAAAAGGCTGACTCAAATAAAAAGGTCGACAGGTGGCTGTGACGAGTTGCCAGATTGGATTTGTGGGTGTTGTGATTTAGAACAGATAAAGGCCGCTTTTATTATTGTATGAGTCAAGTTAGACGTGGTTTGAGTCCACAAAGTCTGCTTCTCTCATCCAAAGCTTTAAACTTTCTATCTTTACTCTGTCCCTGAAGAAAGAGGCGGTTCCGCTTTCCTGTCACACGCTGTTGTTTTCACTCACAAATATTGATCAAATAAGCTTGCAAGAATCACATCAGTGAAGTCAGATTTTCCTTTTTTTTCTTTTTCTTTTTACCACTTGATGCTTCAAAGCGTTTGAACACAATGTCTGGACACCAATCAGCACGTGTTCCGCAGGAATAAAGAGGCTCACAGATTGATCTTTATGGAAGAACACAACTCTAACACCTGATATCTGTGGTGGCCATTTCCACTTTGCTGCCACCATCCCACACACACACTCACACACACATCAGTCGTTGTCCTGTCCTCAGGTTGACAATTGGGGCTTTAATTTCATGCTCCGCTGGCCACCCCCCCCTTTTGCTGTCACTCACCGAGGCCCCAGGGTGTGTGTGTCTGTCTTTGTATCTCTCAGCTGGGATGGCTCTGTTTGTTTGCCTCAGTTTCTGCTTGTATGCGTGTAGGTAAAGATGTACGTTTGTATTTGCCTCCATATTCATTAAATAGTGTGGCTGGGCTGTAATTTTCACGGGTATCTATTTGTCTGAAAGTATGTGTGTGTTTCTGTCTCAATGTGCTTATATGTCAGCATGTGTTTAGCTTTTGTGTAGGCTCTTGCTCATTCATGGGTCTTTCTTTATGGCACTGCGCAGGATGTGCTCAAATTTACCTCGGTGAGTGTGTGTGTGTGTGTGTGTGAAGAGCTCATTTGTGTCTAATCAGGTCAGCAGTCGACAAATTAGCATTGGTGTGTTTCTATTCTGTGTGTGTGTGTGTGTGTGTGTGTTGGGACTGCAGGGCTCATGTCTGCTGAGAGAACTCAATTCAGCTGTCTATTTTTGTCCAAACTTCAACGCAGAGCAAGTGTAAAGATGAATAGCATAATGTTACTGTTACTGAATCTCAATTATCTACATGAGACACAGATGAAGGGATATTAATGCTTCAGAACCAACATTGTACTGTTCAGTTCATACTAATCATATGCTTCAGTTGCATTAATTCATTCATTTGAAGACTCAGAGAAGGTCATTTTAAGGTTGGGGGGGGAAATCCCTTTTCTACCTGCAAAACCACAAAGTACTGACGGTTGCTGAAAAACAGTGCTTGTTTTAGAATAGGACAGTATAGAAGCAGACAAAGCAGCAAACAGTAGGTTAATAGATACAGACCTGTGCCGTGGGTTGGCACTCATAAATCAGAGTGGCTTTTACCCTCCACAGTCAAGGCTCCTCTTTTAAACAATTACTGTAATATGGCACCTGCCACAACATTACACCAGTGCATGTAATTCATTCAAGCATAGGCAAAAATGACTTGTATTTCTCACCTAGGTATTCTTCAGTTTAGACCCCCTGCTCCTGTCAAATTTGGAGACATGGTCCTTATTTTTCAGGCAAAATACTAGAGAGTGTTCCTGTCCATCATCTAAATTACATGGTGTACATTCTCTATATGCTAATCTACTAATGTCCTTAGAGAAAATATAGGTGTAAGTGCAGTGTGTACAAGACCACACTGAGTCTGGGTAAACATCCCATCGAGCAACAGACTATGGGCTCTTAAAATATTCAGCCATGTTACAATTACAGTGGCCCAGAATAGGTGAAATGCCCTGTCTTAACTTTGTCTCAACTGCACTGGATTCAACAGGATATTTGTCTTGTCTTGACTGGTCCAGATTACAGCCTGACTGATATTTTTGAGGCTGATATCAATACTGACATTTGTTAGTTTAAGAAATCTGATAATGAAAACACATTTATTAAACTTTGGGTCAAGTGGGTTAAATACGTTAGTCCCTTACAGACAGATGTACTGAATGAATGACCCTGTAATGCTGCTTACATATTTTATTTTTAAATGTTTTAATGGACCTAACAATGAGCCTTGTATTACTTATATTTCATTTCAAGTCTCCCTGGTAGACCCTTTTTTTCCCCTCTTTTTCTTTTTCTCTCCCCATCTTTCCCAGTTTGTTCAAAGTTCTCAAATATAATGCATTCGACATTCTGAATTTTGTTTTTTGTTTTGTAAACAAAAATTTTAATTGTGAGCGACAGAAGAAATACAATTGTATGCTATCTGAAAGTAAGCTCTGTATTATCATGTCCTCACAAAACAAAAATAAAAAATGTCAAAAAAAAAAAAAAGAAATCTGATAATGATATTCTGACCTTCTTTAAATTTCTTACATTTGTTTTTTAATTCATTAATGTGATCAATACAATTGTTGAATTTCCCCTATGGGGGATCAATAAAGAGTGATCTGATCTTGTCTTATCTTATTATTGTTTTGTAGTTTGTGCAAAACATGAAAACATTTTTTTTTTTTTTGTTAAAAAATGAACTTGTCACTACTGTATGGTGAAACTATAGAATGGTGACACTGTTTCAAAACGTACCTTTGTCATTTCTCTACTTTAATTTCTCATCATTGATCTGCTGACATATGTGCTGATACTGATAAATCTGCACTCAGTTAGTATTGGACAATATATTGAGCGGTCTGTCATGTTGGCTAATGGTTGTACAATGACTTTTATATGGACACAAAAGCAGGGTTTTCATGGCAAGTAGTCAAGGAATATAGGAAACCTGTTTCACATTTACATGAACTTTATGAAATCTGGTTCTTGCCAAAAATGGGAAGTAATCAGATTACACTAAGCGACTCTGGGTGATCATCGACTGACACTAGTACTCACCAGTCGGAGCATGAAAGAGCATCAGGACGGGCTGCTCATCACCCCAGAGAGAGATGTAGCTGGCTGGTTGGAATAGCACAGGACAGTTTAGCATGCAAGACACAGACAAAAGCACGCCTGTCTATAATAGCGTACTTTATATTTAGAGCCATTCACTTTTCTAAATACAATCGCACCCCACTGAACGGCTCAACCAATTTTCTCACAGTACTAGAAATACTCAGAAGGCAGTAGAATGTGTTCTGCTGTTTAGAAAAATTCAGCATCTGGATGATCTGCTATGTGGCAAAAATTGATTTCCAGGCACTGCTTGCGTACATGTGTAATATTAGGGGATTCACACTTGTATGTAGGTGAGAACTCAGATGGGACGGCTATATGCATTTGTTTTGGAGAATGTGTTGAAAGAGGCCATCTAAGTCCAATCCATACCGATAGAGTCCAGCTTATAATGGCTGAGCGGCTTGATTTAGGCTTAACATTCAGTCATCCCTGCCTTAATGCTCCTTTAGGCCGTCTAGCGCATTAGTGCCACTGCATTAACACACTGATGCTCTTACCCGAGACCAGCAAGCCCACTAGACTGCGTGCATTCCCGCTGCCATCCAACCATCCCCGCTGCACCACTGTTATGTAGCCTGGATCCATAAAAGTTGATCCTTTGCACTTGCTCTCGTTCAAAGTTGCTTTCAATCGTCAAATTGACAGATAGTAAGCTTCATGCTCTGGAGGGGGGACAGAGCCAACGATGGCACTGAGGGACCGGAGCCATGAGCCCATTAAAATGATTTGTCTAATGACGTCTAGTGACTTTTCAAGCATACTTTCGCTTCTTTTCATTGAAAACAGTTGGCAGTACTGCTGTGGGGTTGGAGATGGATTAACCATGTTGAATCGGTTACCAGCTCTGTTACCTTTGCTATGCCCTGTCTAGCTTTCTGTTGTTGCACTGCACATATGCAGCTGACAGTGATAACAGTGGCAGATTTACCATTTAGCATGTCTGTGTAGTTTTTTTTAAATAAGAAGTTCTTGATATCAGTCAGAGGTGAGCATTTGTAGCCAGTGACTGTCTAAACGGCTGAAATTTAAGCCGTCCCTGGCAGATTTTATCAGCTGGAACGAGCTAGATAATTAAGCTGATGTTGGCTCCATGATTGGTTGAAAACGTCTCCAACTGATATTTTAATGTGTCTTGCTGATTAGTATTAAAATGGGAATCGTCTGGGTCAAAAAGACAATCATTTTGTTCACTTTTTTCATTTTGTTTGTAATTGCAAAATGCAGAATTTAAATTGTTATTCACACACACACACACACACACACACACACACACACACACACACACACACACACACACACACACACACGTAGGCACAATATACTCCTATTTGTTTTGCATATATCAGTGTGAGTACCAGGTTAAATTCTATTGGTTGAATTAGTGGGATTTTTCTTTCTTTCTTTCTGTTTGTCTCTCCATAAGTATTTGTCTTACTCTCCACTGTAGGTGTTTAGGTGCATTTGGACCTTTATATTCTTTCTGCTTTTGAATATTAGAAATACAGAGGGCTTTTTTAAATTAGAACTGAACACTCAGGACCGTTGTGTGTGACAAATGTAACTTTGTCTCAGGTAATGTTGGTTGGCATTGTTGAAATGTGAACTTTCCAAAACCCAATAAAGAGCAGTACAGAGCTGCTAACATTAACCTCAGCTCTGATCGATCCAGGATGGGCTGAACACTGGATCATAGGTGCTTGGTTGTGTTCTACATTGGGGGCGCAATCTTGGAAAGATACATAATAGGCAGGAGTTGGGTCTTCCTCCACCAGATATAACATGTTATTTAAAGAAATTATCCTGCATTTTACACCATCTAGCATCTTGGATTAAATCAAGAAAAAAAAAAACATGCACGAGGGTGCCATGAAAACCAGGACAATTAGGTGGGTCAGGACAGGAAATGATTATTGGAAGAAGGCAATTTCATGTTTGAAATTCTGTTTATGAAAACATCATGAAACTTAAAATGGTAGTAGGTTGCAGGCTGTTCTATTCCTGCTATTCTAGGTTAGTCTGCTGTTGTGTGGTGCGAGGGAGAGAAATTAGGTACTAAGAGTAATTGGACAAAATCACAGGTGGGCTAACTTTAAATGTCTCTGGCTAAACTGTCCAATGTAAAGTCATGGCAAACACATAAAAAGCTGGGTAAAGGTGTTGCATTTAGAAAAAAAGAAGAAGTGGGTGAATTGTATTTTTGTGTGTTTACCCTCCACTACATCTGCCTATACAAAATATAAATAGCCATATCACAGGACACATCAAAGAGTCAGCTCCATTTTAGTAAAAGTCCATAGTCGAAATTAAGGTAAGACTGAGATTGAGAGCTGAAGCATGCCGTGGCAAGATCATTGATGTAGACTACTAAATATAATCAACTGATTCTGAGGACTGTATGATGATAAGATGATGTTTAAAAAACAAAAAATTGGTTTAGCAAAGTACCTCCGATGCACACATGTGGAGAAAGCTTAAACATTACCTGTTTACCTGCTGTGTCTAGTCACCTATGATTGACAGGTGCTGTTAGGAGATAGATAAGAGATAGATATGATAGGGGTTTTGTGGATGGCCAGTTTTTAGGTTCTTTGGTATGTTGTGTTCACAAGGTAATACTTGACCAAGTCAATGTGCAATATTCTGTATTTAGTACTTAATATTTAATACTCCGTATTTAAGCTGTCATTTCTTACCTCAGTTTAGGCCCATTGTGTATTTTTACTGGTCATATATTTTATACTGGTCATATATTTTTATATTTCAGATTTTATATTTCATATCCATACTCAAAAGTGTAAATAAGTAATGTGAACTTGTGTATATCTCCTTTTTTTAAGACTGTTATTTGTTCTTAATATTTAACTGCTGCTATCCCCTGTGCTGCTGTAACATGGGAATTTCCCCACTGTGGGACGAATAAAGGCTTATCTTATCTTATCTTATCTTATCTTAAAAGTCAGAATATTTTGAAGATGTTGAATGTTGTTTCGAAAAATCAGCAAATCCGCAGGAATTAAAAAGAAAAACTTCAGACCCTGGTTTCAGACTGACTCTTGTGTGGCAGTTGCTTGTGGGATAATTCAAAATTTCCATCCCTCCTCTCAACAGACATGGCACGATTGTGTGTCAACAGGAATCAAAGTCTTGTCTGTGTCTGCCTGCAGGTTCTTCACGTCTTCTGGTTCTGTGCAGCAAGCTCATGGCACTGTTCTTGTTCTCTGCCAGGGCTTTTATGTAACCCCATGTTGGTTATTTTTGCAGTGGCCTCTGTCTAGCAAGTAAAGATACAAAATCCCAGCTGAGTTGGTTTCACCTCTGTGCCATGAAAATTTGTACTGCACTTGGAAAGAATGGGTTTGGATCTGTAGTTCACTCTGTCTTCATATTAAGTGTAATGGATAATGTGGCAATTTTCTTGTTTAAATTCTGCTTTTTGAGGATTAGGCTTTGGGGATAAAAACACTCTGTGACCCTTGAGCTAATGAAAGCTTTTGAAAAGCAGTCTATTAAACTCAAAGCAGCTTTCATTAAACTTAAAGGCCTGTTTTTATAGTATTGTTCATATTTAGAAGTAGGTTTTTAATTATAGTGACATTTAATTAAGGCTATCACTAAATGAAAGTGTTTGAGAATGCATGCAATACTTGAGGAATACATGAATTTTAGAATTCTGCATTTAAAGACAGAATTTGAACAACCTTTAAACACTCAGTATGTAGTAAGTGTTCTTATTTGGAGTGACTAATGACTAATCACTGATGGGACAGAAGAATATTCTTTAAACCACAGGGACTGTAATCAATGATATCTATAAATAACACAAATCACACTATGCTTCCTAAAATCCCATTAAGATGCATTGAAGGGATTTGGGATATTATGGTCTTTTAAAATGTGAAAGTGACACTGACGCCTACGTATCTGTTTGGATCCGTGGGGTTTCACTGTGCTCCTCCTGTGAGCAGACAGACAGCTCTGCCAGTGAATGCAAGCTGCTCCATCCATGCCAACAATGGAAACAGCTTCTGTGCACTCACTGCACCACTGCATTTTCTTTATAGGCTATAGCATCATATTAGGTTATATCTTCTAGAAAAGTCTATAACGAAATAACTTTCAAATTAGTTCAGTTAGAGCGAGTTTAGTTTAGTCAAGCTTCAGTTAAAAGTATATGTACCTGATAGGGATGAGCCGGATACTCGTTTCAGACGAGCTATCCGGCTATAGCATTTTTGACGAATACAAGTATGATACGAGTAAAACTTGTCAATATCCGTGCTCGTCCTGAAGGAAAATCCTCACTGTGTAACTGACTGTCTTCGCGCTCTGTGATTGGCCAGTCACACACAGCACCCGCCCCTCCCTACACAGACACGTCTCTCTTAACGTACACGGTGCATATGACAAGACAGAGCTGAGTGAAAACGGCTCGTGGCGCATCGGTCACTGCCTGCGGGGTTTTTTTTTTTTTTTTTCCTACCGTCTGCTTGCTTTTAGTTTGGCTGGTGATATAAAGTCAGTTGGAAAACTTGGCTCGTTCTGAACGCGGTGCTTTTGAGAAGAATACAGTGAACAAGGCTGACATATTATTTCCCTGTTTGCCATCACTGGATGTTTGCATGAATCATGAAGTTCACTCAGATCATTAAAAAATAAACAGTCTTACAGACCACTTATACACATAAAGCTGAACACAGAAAGTAGCCTATATTAATATTGTTATTGTATATGGCTGCATGCAGTATCTGACACTTTCTCACTACAGTTCATGAAAATAAATATATTATAAATATTACAAATTAAGCTTTATATACTGTATGTATGCTTTGAATAGATTAGCAACTTCTGATCAATCCATATCAATTTCAGACTTAAAATAATGTACCGTTTTAAGCCCCACCCATTTCCGCGTCCACTTCCGGCCCAGGCCCCGCCCACTCCGAGTACAGATACAGATACAGATAATATAGATGGTTCCCTAGTACCTGATGCATCCAGTCTTTCGCTGATGCTCTGCCATGTGGAAGCCATCCTGTTTATGTCCCAGTAAGTGTTTGGAAAACAGCTTTATATTTCAGCAGACTCACAAACAGCAAGCATCCGTCAGTCATTCACTGATTTGCATTGCGTGTTGCAGAGAAAAAAAGTTCTAGACAGTTCATCTGTAGCAGCAGGAGGGTGTGTGCGTGAGACGATTGTGTCCGCTTGTCGCTCCACCTGTCGGCTTGCCTGTGCCTTCCTCCCCCCCTGCCTGCACACCTCCCTCTTAAAAAATAAATTACTAACCGTGTCAACAACATCAATCTCTTCACATTAACTTCCTGAGTTTCTGTTCAACTCTGATATTTTACTGTATCTGCATGCTACTGCACTTTCCTTGTCAGTCAGACAGGTGACTTCTGAGATGGAGTTTCTGTGGGTGGGACTCTCTCAGATTTCTTTTTTTTTTTCTTTT
Source organism: Centropyge bicolor (assembly GCA_037975185.1). NCBI lineage: Eukaryota > Metazoa > Chordata > Actinopteri > Pomacanthidae > Centropyge > Centropyge bicolor. Next base: position 2,495,760 of record JBBMOC010000057.1, on the reverse strand, counting down.
TTTTCTTTTTTTAAACCTGTTCTGTTACAACAACTTGAGCCAATAGTGCGATGTTCTAGATGCCCAGTCGTGCCACACAGTTTTGATCTGCTACAGGAAAGTCTGAGATACTTCTCCCATAGTATGATTTATATTTTTATTTTTGGTTTGTGCGATGACCGGACCAGAACAGGAGGGAAAAGGAGAGACAGAGATAAAGAGAGGGGGATGTGAGGACAGAAGACAGGAGACAAGAGAGAACATAACAACAACAACAACAACAACAACAAACGCCATCACTACCATACTAACAATTACAATGATGACAAAAGAACAGCAACAGATGACAAAACTTTATCACACTTTATGGCATCAAGTGGAAGTGAGAGTCATGTTTGATTTCTGTTTTTTTAAGGACTATGTTGGGGTGAAAAGGTCGAGAGAGAATGTTTTGATTTTAATTGAAAGGGAATTGGAAGACTGAATATACATTCTCTCAAATGTTGGGGATGGAATACTCCTCTCTGCATCAGTGCTACTGAGTCAGTAAAACTAATGACACAACCGGACCTTTACATTAATATTTTAAGCAGTGCAGCTTTAAAGACTAAATCTCTCTTTCTCTTTCATTCCTGTGTCAGGTCCTCGATGGGCGTCATGGAACCTCGGGGTGTTCATGTGCATCCGCTGTGCCGGCATCCACCGTAACCTCGGTGTGCACATCTCAAGAGTCAAATCTGTCAACCTGGACCAGTGGACACCTGAGCAGATCCAGGTATACACACACAAACAGGGCCAAACACACACCTTTAACACACAAACACACACAGCCAGGAAATAATAAAGTGACAGTGTTAATGTTAAAGGAAAAATCCACCATAAATGACAATTCACGTTAGTAATGTTCTCTCTGCCTCTCAACCACAGACCGGATAAAACATGGACATAGTCATGTTGCTGTGATGTCAACCATAGGTTTCCAAAAGAGCCATTGTGAAGCTCAGTATGAGTGGCTCTGGTCATTGCCACTGAGCAGTGCCTGAGTCTGCCTAACTCCCAGCTCATCCAAAAATGGCAAACAGGTGGAGCTGAGGTGGGCTGAAGAAAGCCTGTTTTCCTGAAACATGCCCACCTAGCTCAAAGTTACCAAGCCAGCTAAGGCTAAGAAGCTAAGCTATATAATACTGGCACCTGATTCCACTATTTTGCACAATTTGTCCTGAAAGGCAAACAACATTTCAGCCTACAGCTGTACTTAGTAGTTTTATGTCACCACATAGCTTCAATAACCATCCCCAGCTCAAGCAAAAACATATTGCAACATCCAGGTTAACATTATTTCCAGAAGGTTACAATTACACAGACCTCGGATTCATGGTCGTATCTAAACCATAGACTGTATAAAATATGGACGTAGTGTCCGTGACGTCACCCATAGGTTTCTGAAGAGCAAAAATGAAGCAAATCGTAGTGCGTAGCCATCTTGGTAGCCTACCTCCGGTTACTCCAAATATGGACAAAGAGGTGGAGCGAGGGCGGAGCTGAGGCGGGTCGAATGAACGCTATTGGCTGAAAAAAGCCGCTTTATTCGAAATAATCAAACTAGCTACGGCTAACCAGCTAGGTTAAATGCTAAATATCGTTGCTAGCCGGCTAACCCCACGACGATCTCTTTCCCAAACTCAGTGACTAGAATTAGCCGGGGTGACGCCCTTTAGACCGTCAGTGGCTAGTTGTCAATCAAAGTGGCGCCACTTAGATTGACAGCTATGAATTGTGCATAATGATGTATGCTGTATATTTTAAACGAACGCCTTATAAAAAAATTCGCCCCCCCCCCAGAGTTNCGTAAAATCGGACATTTTAACATGGGGCTCAAATGTAATTGACTCCCTTCTGCGGCCTGCTCTAGTGGTTATTCGAGGAACTGCAGCTTTTTTGCACTTCCGCATTGGCTTCATTTTTCAGCGCCGGAGGTTGCCGCTTGATCTAAACATATAAAGGTCACACACATACTGCTGGAATCCACTTTTTCATGATAACAGTATCTGTTGTGTTTATCATGAAAGGCAAAAAGTCCACATACAAATGGGCAGTCCTTACAATGTATAATGTAAGGTTTTGTCCAGTAATTTTATCTGTACATTTGGGGGTTTTGGAATTTTTATGGAGCAGATTTACTGTATTGTTTATCAGACCTAGTTTCCTAGTAGCAAAATCATGCAATGTACTCATCCCAAATCGAAATAAAATAAAGAAATCAAAAAAATTAGAAGATTCATGAAAACTGGTTTTTACAGTTTTTGACATTACGAAGGCATACAATTTCCCATCAACATGGTCTTTATCATCACTGGCACACTGATGTTGTTCTCTCTCCACTCATACTGTAAACAGATATCTGATGAAAACCTTTTGAAATACAGGGAAAAAAAGCCCAATTTGAAAACCCATGAACTGAAATTGAGTATTTTCTTTCATGAAAACTTTTAACTTTTGAAAACCGTTTAGTTTTTACTGGATTAAATAATCTTGGAGCATTTCTATGCAAACACATGTCTGTACAGGCCCACACTGCCACAGAAAGGCAGTATGTAGTACACATTCCAGTACATATGCAGTGGATTGTTGAGATGCATATACAAGCTCAGCAACATGCGTGGAAACACACACAGTGCTGAGAGAATACAGATAACTGGAATTAGTCTGTGCATAGCTGTGTTTTTGGGTAACTAGCATGTCCCATTGATTCAATTACATACAAATCAGGAGAACTGGTGTCTGAGTGTGTCTGTGAAAGTCACCTGAGCATGCCAGTAATTTATTTAATCATCCAGTTGTTAATATAACCAATTGTTTGGTGTGTGTGTGTAATCTGGAAAAGGTGTGCGTGTATGTGTGTTTCTCCTCGGCAGTGCCTATCCATCAGCTGAGTGTGAGGAGAAAGGGTCTCACTCTGAATGTTAATCACTGTTTTCAATGACTAATTAATTCTGGATGGCTGATTATTCAGACTCCATCTCCTCCACTTCTCCTATCATCACCCCATTTATCACCCTCCTCTTAATTTAGCCTTGACACATACGGCCAGTGTGTCTTTCACTCTGCGTGTTTGTATGTGTGTGAGCGTGCATGGGAACGAGTTGGTGGGCAAATTGAGTTGAATGCAAATGTGATGAATGAAAGAACTTGCTGTGTGTGCTTGACACGCTCTTACATGTATTTTACCAATTGCCCTGCTCGTTTTAACACCACATCCCTTTTTCTTTCTTTCTTTCTTTCTTTCTTTCTTTCTTTCCTTGCAGAGTATGGTGGACATGGGCAACAACAGGGCCAGACAACTGTATGAAGCCCACCTACCAGAGAACTTCAGACGACCACAGACAGACCAGTATCCTCTTCCTGCCTGCTTATTGTGTGTCGGTCAACCCTAAGTTCATTTACATCAGAGCTCAGTTTGTCAGAATGCCGTCATTATACATTGGTTTGAAAACTCTGTCTTTGAACTTGCATAGAAACTGAGGTTCTCACGCTACAAGTTTGCATTAAAACTGCCTGTCACCATACATTTGTAGAAAACCCTCCATCACCAAACATGTCAGTCTAGATTTCCATAAAAAGTTCCTATATCACAATAAATGTCACTCCATATTCACATACAAATCTAAAAGCTCTCTCACCCTACACAGTATTTGCATATAAACTCCCAATGTCACCATACATTTGCATAAAAAATACTTATGTCACCATAGTTGTGTCACAGACGGGTGACAAATGAGAGGGAAAAATTACATAAATTATGCAGTTTTCCTTTTATCTGTTTCCTTCCATTTGTCAGCCATGTTAGGAAGGTGTTTGTTGTTTTTGTATCGTTACACCACACGCCTCTAGAACAGCTTTGGCCTAGCCTGCACTGGAGGGATGAACAGCAGTCTTTCAAAAGATATTCCCCTTTTGGTTTTTTGATGATCGTAACAATGCTGTCCAATAATTTGTTCCAAAATCTCCCACAGGTATTCAATTGCATTGAGATCTTGGCGACTGTTGGAGTCACAGCATGCGATGCACAAAATTTTTTATTGTAGGATAAAGTCACTTAGATTGTTTCCTCTTGTGATCTTGATTCTCAATGGTCAAGGTCAAGTGGCTCTGCTCAACATTTCTATACATAGTGAGCATGCCTGTTGGGTTCATGGTAAAGAGTAGGGATGAGCGAGTACACCACTATCTGTATCTGTATCTGTTCAACCATCTATATTATCTGTATCTGTACTCGGAGTGGGCGGGGCCTGGACCGGAAGTGGAAGCGGAAATGGGTGGGGCTTAAAACGGTACATTATTTTAAGTCTGAAATTGATATGGATTGATCAGAAGTTGCTAATCTACTGTATTCAAAGCATATATACAATATATAAAGCTTAATTTGTAATATTTATAATATTATATTTACTTTTATGAACTGTAGTGAGAAAGTGTCAGATACTGCATGCAGCCATATACAATAACAATATTAATATAGGCTGCTTTGTTTGTTCAGCTTTATGTGTATAAATGGTCTATAAGACTGTTTATTTTTTAATGATCTGAGTGAACTTGGTGATTCATGCAAACATCCAGTGATGGCAAACAGGGAAATAATATGTCAGCCTTGTTCACTGTGTTCTTCTCAAAAGCACCGCGTTCAGTACGAGCTTTTCCTACTGATTTATATCACCAGCCAAACTAAGAGCAAGCAGACAGTAGGAAAAAAAAAAAAAAAAACCCAGACCGGACCGCAGGCAGTGACTGACGCGCCATGAGCCATTTTCACTCAGCTCTGTCTAGTCAAATGCACCGCGTACGTTATGAGAGACGTGTCTGTGTAGGGAGCGGCGAGCGCTGTGTGTGACTGGCCAATCACAGAGCGCGACCACAGTCAGTTACACAATGAGGATTTTCCCTTTAGGACGAGCACGGATATTGACGGATTTTACTCGTATCATACTTTTATTCGTCAAAAATGCTATATCCACTCATCCCTAGTAAAGAGATGTGTGCTCTGTTGCACCTGTAACCACATCCAACAGTGATGTCACAGTGTTCAGATGCACCCTGGAGTACACTTTGACATCTCCATTGTGAGGTGAGACGTTAAACCACTGAATGTTGTTTGGTGTTGTTCTTCAACCATGTAGTACACCTGTGTGAGTGCGCCTGCATTTTAAAGTTTCTCCTCTCATTCAGGTTTTTACCTGAATTTACATAATTTAATTATTTTTAAAAAGTCATAATACAAAAAAATATTTTCAATTTATGGTGTGTTTCGCTGGGGAAGTTTCATCTTGATGGAATAAAAATTATTTATCCCCTGTTCTGGGGTGGTACCTGGCCTTAAATTTCTACTGCCGTCTAATTGAGGTAAACCATTCATGTCTTTGTCTACTACTGTGCTGGGTTAGACTAATATATGGGAATTTTTATGTGAGTTATTGGACTGTAATAAATTGTCCTTGAGATGAGCTTGAAAAGTCCTTGAAATGTATCTTTACAAAAGCAACCCAGAAAAAAAAATTATTCTGTCATACATGGGGTTAAAGGGCACCTTTAAAAAAAAAGTCTAACCCATTGTTTTATTTTACTAAGGGGAATTGCCTACAAATTCCTGTATCAAGTACAGAAATAAAATATGCTGCCCTGATTTCTTTAACAACAGATTTATGGTAAATCTAGGTAGATATACTTTATTTGTCCCAACCTTGCTTTTTTTTATTATTATTAAATAGATCGGACTGGACTGAGCAATATCAACATCAAGGACTGTTTGTCCTCGATATATCAGCCGGGGCACAGTAACAGTTGAATCATCGACACTGACTGTTAAATGCCAAAAGACAATGTTAAAAGACAATTAGAAAAAAGCCCAAATTGTTTTTTTATTTAAAAAAAAAAAAAAAAACACTGACCAACAAGCTTATTGGTGAGCTGTAATCAGTGAATTAATTCTGTAATATTAGTGGTGACACTTTTATCCAGTAGTTGGTGTATACAGTGTATGAGCATACTTAGCTTAACGCTACTTGAAATCACTCTTGCAAGGGCACTTTTTTTTAAGACAGAGAAATAAAAGAATCAAATCAGCCTCATTGTTATCATCAAACTTCATCTTCGTCTGCACATCCCCAATCACTTCCAACGCTAAATCAGAGGTGACAGGCCCGCTACGTCAGCGTCGTTCCACACATTTAAGCAGGACACCTCCAGCAGTGTCTTTGTACACAGTGATGTAACAGCACTTTCCAGTTTGCCCTTTTCCACGATACAAGACAAGACAGCTGTGTGGTTAACACAGCAGCATATGTTCATATTTCCACCAGCACACTGAAATAAATAATCTCCCTGTTTGAAATGCTGCTCTAATACCCTATCTTGTATCTGGCAGGCCCATTTGTGCGGGTGGTCATCATTCTTCACTCTTTTGAAGTCCATTAGTCGTTCTGACAGCAGCGCCGCTGGCTGAAAACAGCAGATAACAAACCCAGGATTAGAAGAGCTACCGCCTGAATGTGTGTGAGCGTTTCCTATGTGTGCTTCCGTGTTCATACTTGCACATCACTTTGGCCCTGCTGTTTACTGTGCTTATGTATGTAAATGACAAAATGGAGTTTGATTCACCGTATTAGCTATTTTGTTTTCAACTCCTACATAAGTGTGTGTGTGAGTGTGTTTATGAATGTTTTTCTGTGTTTTACATTAGTGTGGGCTTGTTTATGTTGTCTTGGTTTATTTGTAGTTGTTGTAGGTTTTATTTGCCTTTATTTATTTGACTAATTTGAGTTTTTAAAAGCATGTTAGGAAAAATTCTTGAATCCTCTGCATACTGTTTTTTGCAAATTAGCGATATTGTAACTTTATCTTCATATCTTACACTGACAAAACAGTCACAAAACAAACAACAAACCATTGTGTTCATGGTGGAGCGCGGTGGATGAAGTGAGGATTCTCACAGCCTGAAGAAAGAACGTGCTCTGTAGTGTGGTGCTACAGCAGTGGATATGTCTGTATCGCTTGGCAGACAGCAGCAGAGTGAACAGGCTGTTGTGGCTGGGTTGGTACTGTCTTTTCACATCCTAGTATCTTTTAGTATTCTCCTTTGCTGAGGTCCATTACAGGCTCTTTGTGGTACTGATGCCAAGGTATCTAAAACTGTTCACCTGCTCCACCTCAGCTTTACTGGTGTAGACGTGGATTTTCTTAAAATCAATTATCAGACACTTGGTTTTGTTGATGCTGGGCAGTAGGTTTCCTGTGCACCACCCTGCAAGATAGTTGACTTCCTCTTGATACAAACTCTCATCTTTGTTATACATCCCGTTGATGGTGGTGTCGTCTGTAGACTTGACAACAAAGTTCTCTCCATGTCAGGGGTTGAAGTTGTGGGCTTACAGCATGAACAGCAGGGGGCTGAAGACACAGCCCTGGGGGGCTCCAGTGTTGAGCACTAGAGTACAGGAGGAGTGACCGCCATTCCGAACTGTGTGGGTTCTGTTCTGAGGAAATCCAGTATCCAGTTGCAGAGTGTTGGGTTTGCGAATCAGATTAAGGGGGAAACCTGTGTTGAAGTCAAGCGGCAACCTCCAGCGCTGAAAAATGAAGCCAATGCGGAAGTGCAAAAAAGCTGCAGTTCCTCAAATAACCGCTAGAGCAGGCCGCAGAAGGGAGTCAATTACATTTGAGCCCCATGTTAAAATGTCCGATTTTACGACAGAAAAAAACATATTTACAGCCTGGCTCAAAACATGGCTCTAGTCTCATAAGCTGTTTTTCTACTCCATGACAACTCTGGGAGGGCGAATTTTTTTATAAGGCGTTCGTTTAAAATATACAGCATACATCATTATGCACAGTTCATAGCTGTCAATCTAAGTGGCGCCACTTTGATTGACAACTAGCCACTGACGGTCTAAAGGGCGTCACCCCGGCTAATTCTAGTCACTGAGTTTGGGAAAGAGATCGTCGTGGGGTTAGCCGGCTAGCAACGAAATTTAGCATTTAACCTAGCTGGTTAGCCGTAGCTAGTTCGATTATTTCGAATGAAGCGGCTTTTTTCAGCCAATAGCATTCATTCAGCCGGCCGATAGGACCCGCCTCAGCTCCGCCCTCACTCCACCTCTTTGTCCATATTTGGAGTAACTGGAGGTAGGCTACCAAGATGGCTGCGCACTACGATTTGCTTCATTTTTGCTCTTCAGAAACCTATGGGTGACCTCATGGACACTACATCCATATTTTATACAGTCTATGATTGAAGTCTGAGTTGGAATTAAAGAAACAGCATTCTCAGTCAGTGTTGTTATTTTCAGTGCGTGAAGAGGGCAGTGGAGATGGCATCCCTTTTTAATCTTTTGGTTCTGAATGCAAACTGGTGAGGGTCTAGCTGAGATGTTGTCTTTGATAAGCTGTATAAACAGTTCCTCAAAATATATTCAAATAATTCAAAATTAATAAATCCACCACTGAAACCCTCAAAAAATTATGCCCTGTAGTGACATGGTCTTTGATCACTGTTCGGCATATTAAAAGACAGAAACAATGTACTGTTCCATAAATAACACCGATGAATTAATTGTTTTTTTATTTAATCACAAGTACTTTGGCCGTTTTCACCCACCTGTGTCACCTTCTAAAGAGTCCTAAAGAGCCAGATAGATACTGTGCCAGCAGGAGGGAATTACATGCATGTGATGGCTATAGTGCACCTGCTCACAACCTAAGCCAACTTAACTATTGACACTTTGGTTCAGCATCCTGCCAAATAATGCCACCTGCAGTGCTGAGGTAATAAAAAAAACACAAACAGAATGAGGACCATCTGTTCTGAGATTATTGAATGAAACTATGGCAAACATGGATCCTTATTTGACCGTGACATGGTTTAAGCGACAAGAACTTTTTCGCGTTAGTATAGATCAGTTATGACCAGCTTGTACCCTGTAATCCCTGGTAAAGTCGAGCTATCTCAGATGCCCCTCATTCACATGAGTAAAAGTCCCATTCATTTTTCCCATATACAATGTTAGGTGGCTCCCTGTTGGAGCACTTGTACAGCTTGGATCAGCATGAAACTTTCCCTGTTTAAACATCAGTATAAAAGATTAACAACTTTTCTTTCATAACAAGTCAAAGGAAAATGTCTATGTACTTCCAAGTTGATGTTATCTACAATTCCTATGGTGTATTTCACGAAGAATCATCCAATCCAAGTTTAAAATTCTGTTGTACAGCTAACAGCAGGTGGACACGAAGGATAGCCGATTTGAGAAAACTGAAAACACAGTCTGCAGCTTGAATCGGTTCACTTTTAATTCTGTTTCATTTGTAGGTGAATTCAGCAACTATGACACCGTGATTTGTTCTCATCTGTAATGACAAAACATTTGGAATTGGCTACCGTTCTGATTTCCTCTGACTGCCCTCTTCTTCACGGCAACAACAGACAAAATATGATTTCTAAGAAACAAAGTTGAAATAATTAAAACTGGTGGCCATAACATAAACCTATAGGAGTTTTCTATCAACATGGAAAGTCCTGTATTTCTATTTTCAGTGGTCTGTGGTGGCTTATGGCTGCTGCTCAGATGCTCGTCCATCTGTCCTTCTGAACCCTGAATCTGTATGAGGTTTAGTGACGAGAATACAATGCATTTTCACTGTGGCATTAATATTTCTTCTATTCATGCAGTGTCTAGTATTGTACAAGTGTTCTCACCTGCACTGTAACGAGCTACCTCAGAATTTAGCATTAATGCTGTATTGATGCATCTAAATGCTAGCCTTGACTCGTTTATGGTGAAGGTGTTTGGTGTGAATTTGTTGTGTTTTGTAGGACCTTCAGGACCATCCATCTCCATCCTCCTCCTTTGTGGTGGTACATAATCCTCATATCATTTGGCACACTTTTATCCGCTCCACCCTTTGTACTGTGCTGAGTACCGTAGTGTAGCATCCTATCGGTTCTGATGTTTCTAGTCAACAGTAATAAATGAGTGCTGTGTTTGAGATGCATGTCCTGCAGCCTGCCTCTTCCAGTCTATCTCGTAGCTGGACCCATGCGGGTGGTCATCATATTTCAATCTTTTGAAGTCTATTACTTGATCCGACAGAAGCGTGTCTGCTGGAATAGGGAGATAAGGGAGTCAAGATTAGTGTCTGGGTGTGATGGTGGCGTGTTTTTGGGAGTGTGTCAGTTGAAGTTGTGGGTGTATGAGTATTGATAGAATTAAAGTTTTTCGATCCATTGCTCTGAATTAACAAAACTAGAAATGCCATTGTTACTATAATGTAAGGAGATACAATGTCTGGACTGTTTTTCAGGCGTTCTGTCATGACATTTTGAGAGAAGCACTGTACAATGAAAATCATGGATTTGATGAATACTGGGTATATTGGGTGTTTCAGGAAAATGTTTGAATGTCTAATTAGTGTAACTTGTTTTTACACATTTTTCACAAAGGTTTTCAACATTTGTACATTTCGTTGGCAATTTCTGCCTTTATTTGTTCTAGACAGTGTAGAAATAGCTGGAATTGGACTGTGGACATTGCGTTTATGTGATAGTGTACATACCTTAACCTTTATGCTATGAGGACACCCTAAAGTCAAAGACATTAATACCTGTCAGTTAAATACTTTCAAATTTAATTTTTTAATTCAATGTTATGATGCTGAATATTGGCAGTTTTTTTGAACAAGTTTTTCCAACTAAATGACTAAATGCATTGTTTCTCATTGCCTTTGAAACAACTTAGATTTTTTTATGTCTATTTTTATGCCACTCTGGCGATAGATGTGGCGGGTGGCATTATGGTTTTGGGTTGTCTCTCCGCCCTTTTGTCCATCTGTCTGTCCCTCTACTCTCCTGAGCACGATACCTTCAGAAAACCTGAAGGGAATTTCTTCATATTTGGCACAAATGTCCACTTGGACTCAACGATGAACTGATTGCATTTTTTGTGGTCAAAAGTCAAAGTCACTGTGATCTCACATCCATCACTTTCTTATGAATGCAGAAGCTCAGGTGCAGCTGGAGGGAATTTCATTATGTCTGGCACAAACATGCACTTGGACTCAAGGATGAAGTGATAAGAATTTGGTGGTCAAACTTCAAGGTCACTGTGACCTCACAAAGCAACCTTTTCAATCATAACTCAAGAATTCATATGCTAACAAAGTGTCATACAAAATATGTCACAGGATAAAATTGTAAAATTCTAATTGCAATGTGCAGTTGTAATGGTCAACATGTTTTCAAGGTAACTCCTTGATGTCTGAAAAACAAAGTGTTTGGGTTCATCCTGCTAAACAATCATAACTTATTAACATTCACCTATTATTACAATACAGATGTGCTCAGCTCAAATCCTTGCCCTGATTATAACAGGGTATAGAGGTCATGTCCACATTCTGGGCGGTGTAGGACTGATGAACTTGGGACTAATAAAGGAATTGGAAGGTTTTTCTGCCTCCATGAGTAAACACGTACAGCAGAAATACAGTTGTTAAAGGCTGCCCTTTGTGAGACAGCAATGCCCTGGCCGGGAATCGAACCCGCGTTGCGGCGCTGAGAGCACCGAATCCTAACCATGGACCAGGGCGGGGTTTTTTTGTGTGTGTGTGTTTTTTGGTATTTTTTAAAATGTTTTTTTTTTTTTTTTTGTGGGGTTTTTTAATTTTTTGATCTTTTTTTTTTTTTTTTTTTTGTCATTTTGGACATTCACGATCCTCTTGCTGTGAGGCGATGGTGCTAAACATTGAGCCACCGTGCAGCCCCAAAAAAACATTTTTGGTGTTTTTTGGTATTTTTTGAATGTCTTTTTTGGTGCTTTTTTGGAGGAAGGTGGCAGGAGGAAGGAGGTGAAGGAGACAGAGGGGAGAGCTAGAAGGAGGGTGGAGAGGTGAAGAGAGGAGGAGAGGGAGCTACCGTTGCTGACCTGAGCCCAACAACAAGGAGCCTACTTCACCTCCCTCTCTTTCTTTTTCATCTCCTTCTTCTCCTTCTCTTTGTTTTTCTTCTCCTCCTTCTCTTTCTTTTTCATCTCCTTCTTCTCCTCCTTCTCGTAGGTCTCATCTGAGTTTGCCTTTTGTGGCATCCACTTCACCTACTTCACCTTCATGTCGCTGTCACACCTCTTATTCTTTTGCGAATCCAGCTCATGAAGCCCTTCTTCTCCTTCTCTTTCTTTTTCATGTCCTTCTTCAGAAAGAGCTCTTCCAGATCTTTCTTTTCTTCCTTGACCTGGTTGACTCCTGTCTCCCAGGTCAGTTCTGTCGGGAGGAGAGTCTTTTCTTCCTCCAGCTCTTTGGCCTTCTCCTCACAGCCCTCTTCTTTCTCAGGCAGCTCGTGACTGAACTTCTCCTCCAGAGCTTGGTACTTTCTCTCCCAAGCTCTGTCTTTCTGGAGAAGTTCCGTAGTTGCCAGGAGACGCTGCTTCTCATTGTTGAGCTTTTCAATTTCAGCGTCTCGCAGGTGGAGCTGCTCCTCCATGTCGCTGATCTTGTGCTGCATTTCTGTCTGCAGCCTGAGGCTCCTCTGACTCTCCAGCGTCAGAGTAAATATGTGACTGGTCAAGTCTGAGACTTTCTGTCTCTCCTCTTCCAGCTTTGATGCCATCTGGCTGTCCAGATGGCTCAGGTGCTGGGTGTTCTCCAAGAGGAGCTTGAGGGTCGCGAGCTGGTCCTCGTATGAACTGGTGGTCTGATAAAACCGTTCATACTCTGACTTGAACTCAGTCTCCCTGAGTTCTAGGAGCATCTCCAGTCTGGCCACTTTGCATTTGAGCTTGTGGATGCAGTTGCGCGTTGGGATGTCCAGTGGACTGCGCTTAAACCGCTCACCTCCGTTGGATGGCTTGGCTCTGTCCATGGCTGTTGCTTGTTCTAGGCAGTGGTTGTCTGTAGCAAAGAGATGCAGTCCGTTGTTGCTTGTGTCGAGTTGTAACAAGATATTTCTCTCCGTTGAGATTTATTGAGTTCAGCATCAAAGCGCTAGATTCCAACATCAAAGCTAGAATCCAACATCAAAGCCAGGTCATGTGATCTTTGTGACATCATCTGGTGTAAAAGTGTAAAACACCTGTGCATGTGTATATCTGTCTATCGTCATCAAATGGACCATTTTTTGACCAGTAGAAAGAAAATTTGAATATATATGCCAATCTGAATTCAGTAATCCAGTTTGTAATCAGTCTCCTGCTTTTATCTTCCTTCTTACCACCCAAATTCCCCCCAGTTTTTTATATATTTTAAGTTGCTTTCAAAAATACCTTGCCAACACCAGAGAGACCATTAAGGAACTTTACACTAAGCACTGAACACCTGAAATGGATGGGTCACTCAGATTGCACTCCAGGACTGAGATATGTTCTTTAATCCAAGCAGATCATTTTGTGTGTGTTTCTGTGGAGGATATATTATACATGGCAGGAGGAGCTGGGGATTGAACCTGATGAGCCAGTCATCATGCTCACTGTCAACAGCAGCCAACAATCATCTTCACCCAAAATAAAAAAGATTATAGAAAGAGAGCTGGAAGTCTTTGAAAAACTAAACTAAACTAATTACTAGGGGTGTGATCATCTTAATTAATTAATTACAAAAACAAAAAAATGCATCAAATAAATTAATGCATTTAATGGCAATTTGCACAAAATGGAACGTTTGTCAGTGCACGAGTTCCTGGTCCACCTATTACACTGATGCGCAAGACGCCCCAGAGCCTGTTTTTAAACTGAAACTTGCCCTCCATCAGTCCAAGCAATGCACTCTCATGCACGTGTTTTTTTTTGTTGTAATTAGTCGATTGTAATTAACGTGTTAAAGTCCCACCCTTAATACATCTTTATATACCCGGTGATTAATAAAAAAATAAAATACTAATAGTAGTATTTGTATTTTGGTGGGGAGATAAATCAAGTATGTGGTGTTGGAAACAAAGAAATGACAAAATGGTTGCTTTGCTGACAGGCTTACCCTGGTTGAACTCTGTTATTTTAATGAACAGAAACAGTGGTTAAAGTGGGATTTGACAGGTGGGGGAGCCCATTCCAGCCCGCTGTACGCTGCTCAGTCAGTCAGTCTCTCAGTCCCAGTCTGTAGACAATGGCAGAGCATAACGTCATGTGTAGAGCTATTTCAGCTTTGGATTGTGTCCACTGTTTTTTTTTTTTATTATTAGCTTGACTCTATTGAAAATGAGGCCGCTACCTCAATATACTTTTGAGTTTAAATAAATAAATTACTCTTTTATCTTGTATTGTTTATGAAGCTATGATTTTAAATACACTACTTTTTTAAAATTTACCAGACACATTAGGTGTATTTTCACAGAGTATCGATATCCTATCAGTATTGCCAATACCAGCCTGAATTTTACTCAGTATCGGATCGGAAAGGAATTTGGTGGAATCGAACATCGCTACTGCCAGGCTGCATGTGTGGGTGGCGACACGGAACGTAGAAGGACAGGCTCTAAGTCAAGTGACACAATTGATGATACATTAACCTTTCTTTAATGCGTTATTGTTTCCATATGTATTGCATTCTTTAACACGTTAATTTTCACAGCCCTAACTTATATCTATATGTATATATATCTATATATATATATACATACATATAACTTCACTTTGGGATCACAATGTTCTGCAAAAACACGTTTCTCGCCATTATTCAACACCATACCTCAGGAACACAAGGGGAGAGTGTGGCCATATTTCACATTTAGTCAGATACTTGACTGTTGATTGTATAGAGCTTCTGTGCTGTCAATTGAAGATGTCTGTGATGCACCCCAATTTTAGAATTTGTAGTTTCTTTGCAGCAATATCCATATCTGAAAAACTGGCTATGGCTTTGTCTATCAAAATCAGATTTATTGACCAAGTGTGTGAACATATACAAGGAATTTGACTCTTTTTTTTGTTTCTGTCAATGAACATATAAAGCAGTAATCAATCTCCTGTGTTATGCTGATATTGAGCTTCAGATGATCATCTTCATGCACTGATCAAGCTCTATATGAAGTCCTCTGTACTCTATAACTTTCACACATTTTTTACCCAAAAAAACTTTTATTAAATTCATTCAGCGTCTTATCTACATCAGGGAAGCTTTGGATGTTTTTGTGAAGTATTTCAGTCCTTAATCTTAACCTTCAGAGCAGTGGAAGTGTTCATCCGGGACAAGTACGAGAGGAAAAAGTACTACGACAAGGAGGCCCTGGCTGCAGCTCCAGTGAGTATCAATATCACTTGTTTTTTTACATTTTGGGTTTTAGCTTGTCAGTCCATGTCATTGTCAGAACTGTGTACAGAGCTGCCGTGGTTGGAGGCTCTTTCGTGAACATGTTCATCAATTGCTGTTTGTTGCACATATTTGATGTAGGGCTGTTTGTGCCAGTATCTGCTTAAGACATAAACCACCTTAAATGCAAACTGACAGCTTTTCTGTCCCTTTAGCTTACTCATGTTTTTTTGTTGAAAAAGCTACCAAATTGCTTTTCCTTGCCGTTGAAGAACAGTAGCAAATATAGCAAGCACAGACTTTTATTTTAGTAGACTTCATTTAATGATCAAGTATGAATGATGTCCTATCTCTTGCCTTTTGGTGAGAAACTTGAAATGAATGCTAAAGGGCTAGAGATGACTTCAAAGAGTGTGTGCATGGTTTTGGCTGTTCTTATGTTAAAAAACTAAAATGTGCTACTTTATCATATTCGGCATCTTTTTCTTACACAAGACATTTGACTGAGTTCCAGCACGGATTTGTCTGAGCCAAGGCCTCAAGGTAGGCTGCCGGTATCACTCATCGAGCCTGTAAAGTTTGTATTTTTACAGATGCTGACCTTCTCTGCACTTTAATCTATCACACTGGTGATGTTTTCAAAGGCAGTGAAATGTCTTTCAACCCTGATTTCAGCTTAAAAAACACAGTCATATTGGATCTGATAGTTGGCGCACACAGCAAGGGAATAACCTTTCAAAAATGCTGTTACCTTCTGATATAGGTCTTTATCAGTAAGTAGACATGTTTGTGTATGTGTTTGTGTGCGTCAGTGTCAGAGCTGAACCTTCTTTTGTGTGGATGATGGGAGAGAAAGGAAGTGTGTAGGTGTGTATATGGGCGGGTGGGAGCACATCTCCTTGTCATGTTTCTGGAGCGATTAACTGTGTGAGGGGTGTGTTTTTGAGTGTTGCACTGAGTGGGTTGCTTCTATACTGCGAGTTATGCAAGGCAGCTCACCGAAATGGGTGTGTGTGAGTTTGTGTTTGTTTTTATATCCCATTGGGAACTTAATGTGACAGCACACCAATCCATGGGGACTTCCTGTCCCTGTGGGGACAAAATGGAGGTCCACATGGGTCCAGACTGCTGTTTATATCTTAAATCCGAGTATCAAGTCAACACTCACTATTACATTATAATTAGTTAGTTTAACAACAAGTGCATGCATCACTAATATCAATGTTCCACCAGGGTATATTGCAAATGAAAAATTACAATTGCTGCAGCAGACAATTCCTCTTTGAATAATCATGTGAAATCACCAATTTAGCAAGTAGCCTTCTGCACTATAAAAATGTAGAAGTTTAAATGTGTGCTGTTAAAGAATGGTTACAGTTCAGGCAATAAAGAAATACTGATTACGAGCTTTGGTTTGCTTTACTTTGCCATTAATGCCATTTCAATGCAAATAGTTTCTCATATTTCAGTGGTTTCACAACTTGCGACTCATCAACGTTTCATATGGTAATCTTTATACCTCTGCTCTGCGAGTTGGGCGCCCCTTTGCTTTGCCTCGTCCCTTTTCAACATGGTGGTTGGGTCACAAACTTTCTCATATTGCAGCTGAAAACACTGGAGATGAGAATTTAGATTCCTATTTTATCAGCACTGCCTGGTTGGAAAGTTGAAAAATGAGCAAATCTGGTGTCGAGTTGTGATTATGCAAATTCAGATACAGGGATTGGCCGTGCCATATCCGTCATGCACTGAGCAGCTCGTTCTCCTGCCCTCCAGAGAACATGAATAGGATTCGATGACTTGACATCCTTTAATGGTTACATAGTGTCTGCACCTTTACTGGGATACTTGGTTAGAACGGAGCCCCCATTAAAGTCATTAGTGACACAGGTGCTTTTCCTACAAGTCCAAATGTCTCCTGTGAAAAAGGTCTATTAATGTCTTCCTTCTTCCTTTGATTATTAATAATTGCTACATAGTTGTCCATTTACAGTACAAATGACAAATAGTGCTAAGTCATGTTTGACTATGTAAAAGTTTCAATAAGGAGCTGACTACATCTACTGCTACTGTTGACAGCTCTGACATTCAGTTAGCTGAACAGACTGAATACTGGAGGTCTCAATTCAGAGGTACAAAAGTTATAAGTTTAATAAGACAATAACATGATTTCAAGTTTAATTGGGAGATTCTGCCTACTCTTCATTATCCACCAGCTGTCAGTCATTTAGATCAACAACTACCAAGGTACCTGAAAATGATCAGCGTGATTGTTCATGTTGCAGCCCTCTCTATTTTCAGACATCAAAATGATACAGACTGGTGTTTCTTTCTTGACAAAACCATGTTTTCAATTGCTACGTATGCCACTTTGCATAATTAACATAAATTGGCTATGGCTGACTAAATGTGCTGGCCACAATTTCATCATTATAACAAGAAACATTAACAATCACTGAAAAATCTATTTCACCTAACAAGAGCTTGTTAACAATGTAAGTCTTCATACTCCTTTCTTGAACTGCAATTTTAATTTTAAAACAGTTAACTGTTAAGACTTGAAGTAGGGTTTCAGAGTTTTACAAAAGACCAAATAATGAACTATGTAATATGAAAAATGCAATGGAATAGTCTTTTTTAAAAACATTTCTACAAGGACATTTCTGTCCTCACAGCCAAACATTCCACTCAAGACAGCAAGGCTATAAACTGAAAGGAAGGTACACACAAACACAAAAACAGGGCTTTAAAAAAATGAGGGAAAAGGGGAAATGGAAACACTCTGAAACATAAACACCAAATATGTTACATTCATGTAAAATGTCTCTTGCACATCTTTATTTCATCTCTCTGTGTTTTAGCTCTCTATTTCTTCCTCTCATTGCATCTCTTTTGTTTCCCTCATTGTTTTCTCCCTTCTGTTTCTCCATTTGTCTTTTTCTTTTTTTTCCCTTGCCTCCTGCTTCTCTCTGTTTTCCCTGTCTTTCTCTGAAGCGTTGCCAGCAGCCAGACTGTGATCTAGGATCTGTTTCTGCCACCCACACAGACGGCTTGGCTTTTATATGCAAATTAATTATTAAAAACAACTCATTATCACTTTAAGCAGTTTCGTGCAGATGGAGAAGAAGAGGAGAGGGCGGGCTACAGTAACCCTGAGCTATAGCTTGTGTATGTGTGTGTGTGTGTAGGAATGAAAGGGAGGAATTTGTCGGGTTGAATTGTTTGTTGAGCACTTATAGAAAAGAAACAGTGTGTGCCTCTTCACTGTAGTTACATCATACTGTACTGCTTTTGTTATAAATGGTTAGGATTGGTTAGTTGGAAGCTAGATAAAGTCAGTGTTAATGCTGTGATGTGTACTGATAGGATCAGGTTTGTTGTTAGCAAATTATTAATTTTTATCCTAGATAATACCACCCTGATGTTAAGGACCAATAACCAAACTGTAAATGAAGCCTCAAATGGGTGTTCACCTGTAAGTGTTGATATCTGCAGGATGACAACACTTTCGATTGATTGAATCCAAGCTTGGACTGTCACAATCCAGCTGTTATCACAGGAAGTTTGCATAAATAATCCCAAATCAACGACTGCTTCAGTGACTGTGTATAACAGAATTTATGAACAGTAGTAAAATTAATCAACAGTCAGCTTTAATTAACAAACATCTGTTGTCCAATCGCATCTGTAACAAGCATCTTTGAGCAGTGTGTGTGTGTGTGTGTGTGTGTGTGTGTGTGTGTGTGTGTGTGATGGAGGATGGCATCTTGCGAGTGAAGACGTCTTGGGCATGCTCAAGTTGGTGGTCTCAAATGTGAGTTGTGAACAGGTAGAGTGAAAGACAAAGGGGCAGATGCAACCTAATCCATATCTCTGGTAAGAACGGCATTGGGGCATAGTGAGTTCTGCTGCCTGTGGTATTTGTGCACCAAGGGTGTTTGTGAGTGTGACTTTGTGTGTCGGTGTGGGGTTAGAAAAAGAGGGTGAGAGATGCATGCAAAACAGCAAAGAGGATCCTGATCGTCGCAGAAGGACATAATAAATCTTATTTTCCCACACAGTAGGCCTGGCACTGGTCTTTTAACCAGTAAAATTGTACCTTATTGCTTTTACTTATGGTGGCAACACACACAATCAGCCACTTGTATTCTGATTGTTCTATTTCTTTTTAAACTTGTGTGATAAAACCATTGAAATGTTTGTCTGTGACATACTGAAAATGTGTAAAACTTCAGTACAAACAGAGAAGAGTCATTAGGTCAGTAAACTGACTCATCGCTAGCCACCATAAGCTACTGTCTACACCAGACCAATCGAGATTGTAACAGGAAAAACCCCTTAGTGTAATGAACTGAGCAAGGGTGTGTTTAATTGCTTGTCAATTCAACTTTTCATTTGTAAGAGGATAGCTTTCTGTTTCTTCCTTTGAAAGTTAAACAGTCTTTTCTTAATGAACAAAATAATGTTTTGATGAAAAACTCAACATATGGACTTTGAAAAAGGCATTATGTTGTTTTGAATGCTCAAATTTCAGGTGTTTTACTGGCACTGATATGAAAAGAATAAAACTCTCTCTTCCAGTGAGGGTCCAGATGGATGTGTGTGAGCATGTCAGCATTTCAATATGAAAAAAAAAACTAGCAGAAAAATAGATTTGTTCCCTTAAACCAAATATATTCAAGAAGCCTTATTAATGCACATATGGATTGCATGTTCTTGTGCTTTTAAGATTTTGAAGTGGTGGATTCTTATTTGTTTTTGTGTTTGTGTGAGATCAATGGAGAGAAGCAGTGTTCTGTTGTAATGGACAGCTTGCAGTAGTTTGTTCGCAGTGGACCACACGAGTGCATCCACTCCATTTCCATTGCCCATGCAGCATGAACTCATTGTTCTGCCATGAGTGAATTAGTAGGTGTGTGTATGTGTGTATGAGTATATGGACCACACATTATTTCGATGTTACTGGAATCAACAAGACATCAGAGTTAATCTTGCAAACCCTCTGTGATGAGCCCAGTGATTGGCCTAAATATGTCACGAGAGAGCAGCACAGTCACCCTGGAGGAAGACTTTGCTTATTCCCAACCTTTTTGCCGATGTTACTCATAGGATGTCCTGTCTGCTGTGTCCACAGTAGTTGGCTATGTTCTTTGTGTTCCAGCAGCCAGCTGTGGCAGCCTACCTCTGCGTAACTGTCTCTGTCAGTTCTATTATTTTTTGTTCTAACTTGTATTAAATAATATTTTCAAAGCGGAACTATTGTTAGTGGGCGGTGCGCCACAGGTGAGGTTTGCGTGCGGACCGTAGGCAGGAAGCGGAAGGAGGAGAGATATAGCGCCAAAGACAGAATGAATGAAGCAGCAGACAAGAAATAGGAAGATAAAGTTTATATTCAGCATGTTAGCATCGCCACTGCGAGCATGTTAGTATCGGGACATTAGCATGTAGCACCATTGTGCCTAATTACAGCCTTACAAAACTTGCTAAACTTTTGCAAAAGTTCAATGCAGATTCATTTTGTGGATGGTGGATGTAATTCCAACAATTTCAAGATTTCAAGATTTAGCTGTGATAAATGCTGGTGTTAAATGTACCAATATCTAGGCCCTCCATAATACTGTCTGTTTTAATACATGTCTTTTCATTTTGTGGTCGATTTTTACAACACAAACGTTGGAGGACATGCAGCTTAATTTAGTGCATAGGAGAGAAAGATTGCAAACTGTAACATGTTGGCTGTAGTTGTTACTGTGCATTTAGCTCATGACAGCTGGAGAGAGACAGATAAGGCAGCGGACAGAGAGGGGCTGACATGCAGCAAAGGACTTGGGCTAGAATCGAGCCCATGCCGCTGCAGTAAGGACTCAGTCTTGAAACATGGTTTGTGCTCTACCAGGTGAGCTTCCAGGACACCCAGTCTCCATAATTCTTGTTTTATTGGCCTCTAAAAAACTGTCCTCTGTAAGAGTACAAATGAAGCTGTTAAAGGTCTACCCAGCGGACAAGTTTCAGTTAAGATGTTAACCTTCTCTCTGTCTTGCTATCAGTAGTCGGCACAGCAGATAGCCAGATACATCTATC
Source organism: Centropyge bicolor (assembly GCA_037975185.1). Taxonomy (NCBI): domain Eukaryota; kingdom Metazoa; phylum Chordata; class Actinopteri; family Pomacanthidae; genus Centropyge; species Centropyge bicolor. The sequence goes on along the minus strand of JBBMOC010000057.1, from coordinate 2,474,424 downwards.
TCCGAGTCCTAATATCTATTCAACCTCTGTTCATCCTCTTTCACCCAGCTCGCACCATTCCTCTTGTTATCTATTCGCTCTTTATCATTCAGCCCCCCCCCCCCCGTATTCTTTTCACTCCTCCTTCTTACCCTCCAGTCTCTTCTCTCTTTATCTTCATCATCAGCCCATCTGTGCCTGTTTAGTGCTGTGTCGACATCTCCAGCAGCATCAAAGTCGGAAGAGGAGAAAGGAGAAAAAAAAAAGAGAAAGGAAACCTAAAAGACATCAACAGAATAAGTAGGGGGAAAGAAAATGCTCTGACTTCACATCTCTGCTGCGCTCCTTTCAGCACCACAGGCAACGAGAGCAAGCAGTCGTTTGATGCCTTAACAGTTGAGGAGGGAGTGAGGAGGATGGAGATGGAGAAAGATGAAAAATGGAGAAAACATTCTTCTGTTCTGCCCTCAGAAAGACACAGTCAGTGATAGTTTCCACCCTGAGGTGGTTTAGAGAGCAAGGAGGAAGGAAAGGAGGTAGGCTGATGTTAATGATGTCAACTCTGTCAGTGAATTCACTCTTCTCTCACTGGTTTTAATAGTTCGATACTAAGAAGTAATTCCAGATCAGTGAATCAACACCCTCATTCCCAACTTGACGATAGATAGTGCTAATGAATAATGAAGTGAAAGCAAAATTCAATCTAATCATCAGGCTAGGAACAATGTGCTTTTGGCAACACATACAAACGATCGGGTCTCCATGAAGATTTGGATTAATTGTTCAGATGTCTGGGTGTAATGGTAGTAGAAGTTGACACATTGGCTCAAGTGGTTGAGTCCTGTGGTCTTTTGTGTGTGTGTGTGTGGGGGTTGCGGGCAGTCCAAAAAAATTAAAATAATTAGAATGTAATTAAAGCCACAACTCATAGAAATAGATTTAATCATTCATGGAACTATCTGAAGAGGCAATTGATTCTAAAAGGATTGTACTCACAGTCACAGTTGAGGAAAAACTGCAGTTTATTGCAACTTGGGTTTTGTTTTGTGGTTCTGGTTGTTCTGTTTTATCAGGTGTTATAAGATAAGCCTTTATTCGTCCCACAGTGTAGACATTCACAATATGCCATTGTACTTTAAAATGCTGACATGTGGAACTGCAGCAATATCACTAAAATGGGTTCAACAGGCCAGTAAGAGTGTTTAGACAGTCAGAGAGGTTGTAAACAAACCCACAGGTTGGGCAAAACTCTTTAGTTGAGAAAGAAGTCAAACTGTACAATAACTATCCCAAATATTCATTGTAAACCACCACCACAGCTAAAAGCCCAACTTTGTGGTTCAGCTTTTACCAACATATTTGTCTTGGTTGTGGACGCTTTCATGGCTTTCTGAGTAATGAAAGATAATTCACATTAGCGGTGCACACACTTTCAGGTTTACCTTGAAATGAAAACAATAGCTTATCTGGAAAAACTGTCAGCTCCTTTATAACCTGTCTGAATGTGTGACCCTTTTCGAACTATTTGTAACAATGTCTCCAAATTCTAAAGGGCTCAGCAATTAGCTTGATAAGTACACACTGTAATAAATTTCAATTTTCTTTTGAGGTTAAGGTATATTGAATATTTTAGCGAGGGTCTGTGTTAAAATCATCCAGTGCAGTATAAACAGAACTGTTGCTGTCTGCATCTGTGTCCATTTTGAAGCATATCAAGGCTCTCAAAAAAAGTTACTTCTGCTCATCTAAGTAAACCAACTTGCCTTAGATTCATAGTTTTGTAGCCGATGAAACTGGAACTGCTCCTTTGTTGTTTGGAAACGTGAAATTGAATAGTTGAATTTTCCATTTTTCAACACTATATGAAACTGTTTAATCTAATTTAAACCATTTTAGACTGTAAAGTTGTTCTTTCATAATATTCCTGTCACAAAAAATCATAAATTCAAATGCCTCACTGTAGCTTCATGTCTCCATTTTTTAATAAAAGTACCATATGTCCTTTCACTTTTAACCCTCAGAATTCACTGCAAAAAAAATACGTCTTTTTAATATTTAATGACCTGATTATCTTTGCTGTTTTTTTGGAATAACCATCTCTTTAGTTGTTGTGTGGAGAGGTAGAAAGTGGAGACAAGGCACAAATCTTCAGGGAGGTAGCTGAAGCTATGGTGCATGTAGAAAGGCAGCGAACAGCCAGATGGCGCAGAATAAACAAGGAAGTGATAAAGACAAGGCCAAGGTAGCATACGAACTGATTACTTAAGTTTGTTAACTGACGTGTCTCATTACAGGCAGGAAAGACTTCAGTTCTTTGAAACAGCTGATGGGGACTTTTGTCACACTGGATTGATCATTGATTTTGATTTTAAAGACCAATTGAAAGTGTGTTCACTCACCTGCTTTCATAATTGATTTTGTATGCATGCATAAGCCAGGCTTTTCACCAGCGACAACACACACACACAAAATAAACTTGGCTTGAATTCTCAAGTCTCCGAAACTTGAAAGTAGTAATATGCATGCAGATATAGTATTGGGAATGATCTTTTTATCCCTCCTGTCTCCATCCCTTTTGTGACTGTATTAATATCTGTCAGTGAAACATGTTGAGCCTGGCTGCCTTACATCTGATACAAGGAAATGTCTGTGCACTATAACGCATGGGCAGACATACTTTTAAAGCTGCCGTAATCCATATTTTTCATAAAAGGTGATTCAATGACGTAAAATGAATCTCTCTTAGCAACAAAACCTAGAAATTTGTCATTGAATTTTGGTGGTTGCGCTTATCTTTAGGAAGCCTTTTATCCCAATTTTGCTCATTGCTTTTGTTTTCTTCTACCATTGAAAGTGAAAGACAATGTCAGAGGTTTTTCAGTGAAAATGCTAAATCCACTGTACATCGCATGTCCAGGACAAAACAAATTAAGAAACTGACCGGTGAAGATAGTGGAGAAACTAGCAGGTGAAGAGCCATATATTTCTCAGGAGCAGGTGGAGGCCAAAACAAGTTTTTAAAAAAGCCCATTAGATATTGGGCTTAATGGGAAAATATAGGCATTTGTGTTCCCACTTTGAGTTAGATGAGAACACTGATACCACTTTTGTATCTGTGTGTTTTGTATGGAGCTGGAGCCAGTAGTTGGTTAGCTTAGCTTAGCATAAAGGCTGGAAGTGGGGGAAACAAGGTAGCCTAGTTCTGTGCAAATATTGAATGTGAGTATATGTGAGTAATATGGGTATCGGACTGGCATCCTTCAGGTGGACAGAAACACGACAAATGAATGATAATGTTGCTCCGTAACTGCTGGATGTGTAGCAACTGTTCGCTAACCACTTTACCATATCAACTTGAAAAGTGGTAGCAATTTAATGTCTGTTTTTGTTGCTCCCAAGTGGCCATAAAAACTCAGTTATTGTAGTTTTAAGCATTTCTCTTTAAATATTAAATAATCATGACTATTGGAGCAACAACAATCAATTTTTGGAAAAAGATATCATTAGGTATTTTTTATTTATTATATACTTTATCAAGACCGTGTGGGAGCGATGTGATCACTTTTAATTTTTTACTTTTCTGATTTTTTTCCCCCCCTTTATTCGTCTAAACTCTTTCTGCAGGGCTCTAAGGTCAGAGGACAACATGGTTGCTGTAACCATGTTTGATCACTGTTTCCTGCTCCACAAAACACCCTGATGAGCAGAGAAATAAAAAATGGCTTGTGAAAACTGGCTACTGTTGCTGGACTGCAGAGTTCAATTCAAGCCGGCTCATAGTGTGTCTCGCAGGTCAACGGCAGGTTAATAGAGGTCATTCCTGCACTCCATAACTGTGTGCGAGTGTTTGTGGGTTTGTGAGACCCTGTTTTGACACCGTTCTTTCTGTGTGACTGGGGGGTTGAACGTAACCTTGGCCTGCTGCATCTACTGAAGCGGAGAGTACCCTGCTGTTGTGGAGAAAATCCTCCTTCATTCCCTCTAATTAACCCTGCTCTCTCTGTTTGTCTCTCCTCTCCCTGCAATGCCTTCTTCTTACTCTGTTCTCCTCTTCTCTTCTTCCTTCCATGTGTCTGGCTCTCTGTCTCACCCTCTGTCTGAATTTCTCTGTCTTCCAGCAGAAGTCATCTGAAGCTGCTCCTCCCTCCACCTCGCCGTCCTCACAGGCTGACAGGAGCAGACAGGAGGTGCAGATCTTTTCTGTATTCTGTGCTGTGGTGATGTTTTGCTGAGGTTGTGTTCTGTTGCCTTGTTGTCTTGTAGATGTGTTTTGGGTGTTGTCACTGTTTTGTTTTGTTGCGTGAAATGTCAGAACAGTCCACTAGTCAGTCAGATTTATTTTCCCTCATACTCATGTTGACTAATTTATGATCTAAATTATATTTACAATATACATCATTTTTTTGTCTTTCAACATTAATTACCCCACATAATTTAGATGTTGACCTGTCAGTCTTTCATTTCAGCCCCATAGATTATTTAGCCATTCATTCAACATTTTTAAAAATTATTTATAATTATTATTATTCTTCATTGGAGATCAATGTTGAAGACATCAAACCCACATATAGATGCCATCCACTCACCCGCTGTACGTCTCACAAAGACACAGCAGCTGGAAGCAACAATCCCAGATTATATATTTCCACTGGTCTAATGTCCATTCTTTATGTTTCTTGGCCAAGTGATTCTCTTCTTCTTGTTGGTCTCTCTCAGTAGCAGCTTCTATGCAGCAATTTGACCACAAAGGCCTGATTAACATGGTCTCCTCTGAACAGTTGATGTCAAGATGTTTCTGCTACTTGACCTCTGTAAAGCATTGTATGTGGACTCTAATCTGAGGTGTTATTAATTGGCAATTTCTGAGACTGGTAGCTGTGATGAGCTTATCATCTGCAGCAGAGCACTTATCTTCAAAGCATCATCATTTTGTGTCTCCACTGACAAGTGTGCTGTGGCACAACTGTAATTGTTTCATCTATCAAATGCAACACATTGCATTGCATTGCATCTGTACAGGGGGCACTGACCCTGGCCATGTGGACATGAACTGATTACATAAGCTAAGTTAGAATCACAGCCAACATCATATGTGGAAGAAGATCCTGGCTGTAAATTGTTTAGTTGTATAAGTGAGGATCAAATAGGAGTATAATAGCCTGCTAATGCTGCCAGAGTAAATTGACCAATGCTAGCTTCATTAGCCCACAGTTAATAGAGTCTTGAGACTTGATGGCAGAGCCTTAAATAGAATAGAAAAGAATTAGTTATTGTCATTGCACAGAGTGGAATGAAATTGAGTAACACAGTAACAAAGATGATAAACTCAAAGTTGCTAATGGATATACCAACAAAAAATGCAGCCAAAATATAGTCTTTGTGCTGTACTGTAAATGAACAACCAAGAATATCACACAACATAAAGGCCACCATCTGTCATATTTATTTATTTTTTCGGAAGTCCATAGAAAATTTTGAGAAATCCAAATTCAAGCTTTTTTCTCCCCTGCAGCAACCCTTGACATTTGTCCAAGGCTGTCTGACTGTGATAGTTTTTTATAATGTGCCATGTTTCTTAAAAAATATTTCATCCATAAGTCTAAAGTAAAAAAAAAGCTGACCTCATGCATGCCTGCAGAACAGCACAAATAATAGTTACTTTAGAATAATGGTAAATGCTCTCAGCGTTCATTCTGATTTGCATCAGTGTAAATATTGATGATTATGTCGTATTGTTTATTATTCTCAAAATGTATAACCATCTCAGCATAAATAACTATAAATACAGAAACGGCCAGTGAAGTAAATGCATTGGGAATAGAGACGGAGGGCTACGCAGAGATGAACATACTGTTATTGTTACCATAATGGCTAGATTGCAGGCTTCACCCACTAAGCTAAAGCTTTTTTTTTTGGCATCCTGACAGTCATTAGCTAAAGCCTGTTGGTGGCTGGCATCAACACTGGCTCATTTACATATAACAAAGCAAGAGAGAACCATTAACCTGAAAACACTACATCAACTCTCTGTATGCTAATAATGTCTGCACATTAAAACGGCATTGTGAGTGCATTAAAATCACATTAAGGAATAAGATCTAATTGTTTTCAACCTGTTACGAGGTGCAGCAAATCTTTACCATTAGGCCTTATGTTTCCTCCTACAGAATATTGTAATGGTTGTCAAACAGTGATTTAACAATGAAGAGTGGCTTCTTTTTGCATTATATGCTAAATATGGTANGATTGGAGAATGGTGGTAGATATAAGGGCATATTTTTGATGGCTAACACAAAGGTAAAGTTTTGTACTAAGTTAGTAATATTCTGTGCTAATTCTAATTATTTTCACATGTGCTGTTGCTTGTCAGGAAAGCCTCTTCAACAGGACTTTGACCTTCAAATTCCACTCATATTCTCTCCTCATAGACTAAATATATTCTTTTTGTGTTTTCAGCTCAAGGGCAGGAAGGATGATGTATTTTTTAATTGACAGGAAGAACTCTGGGATATGTTGGGCATTTAAATTAAAAAAAAGTTAACTCGAAGCATTAACTTTTCTGCTCAGCCATCTTAAATTAAATGATAATAACATATACACTATCTGCAGACATAGAGAAATCTCTATATTAGAGCTGATCATCTGATTTAAAATGACACACAGAGAGGTATGCTTTAGACAAACCAAAAGATAATATGGATAAAACTGAAGACAGGTGTTGATATGAATGTATGGACAATAGGGAGCTGAAAATCACTAAATGCTAAAATGACAGATATGATGCAGATTTGGTAAATTAATATGTATCTTACTGGTCGGTGCTGGTTATGTACTGGGAGAACCTTTACCTTAATTGAATCCAGTGCATCATATTGATCAGATTATATTTTTATCTGGGCATTTATCAATTGAGAAATGCATTGCTTAGGTACCATAGCCCACAGTAAGGCATCAGTAAAATTGTGCTCCTCTAATTCGACTTTGGCTAAAATGCTCCACAGGAGAGGTCTTTAGGGATCCAAAATTTTGTACCAGATCTGAATTGAACATTTGGACAGTCAGACCTGATTCAAACATACTTGAGGATAATTAAACCTCACCCAAAATTAGTTTGACTCAAACAGACCCAGATAGAGAGAGGGCACCAACTAGAAGCAACATGAACTGCCAAATAATGAGCAGCGTTCGAAAAGAGCAGCGATGCATGTCATATTTCCTGCACCTCAGAGTTCACACTTTCTGTCTGCCTCAAAAAGGACATTTTTGACCTTTAATGATTATGATTCATCACATCATGAGAGCAAATAATGAGTCACCTCCGATCAGTTTTTCTGCAGACTTATCAAGACACACATGCACCTGAATACCACAGCAACAGGACAACAAGACCCTGCCAGACCCAGGTAGACCCAGTATATAATTTGGACTTTACCTAACTTGGGTCCCAGGTCAGGACCTTGGAAAAAACCTTCAATATCAGCATAGAATACACTGATAATACAATCAGTCCCATTTGTCATGCTTGTAAAGCTGTTCTATAAAAACAATGTATTGACTGTGCATGTAGTTAGAACTATTTGAATTGGATACAACATAACCAACTATTAGAGATTAAAAACTGGTTGCTGTTTATTTACACTTGCAGTAAAGTTTACTACAGTGTTTAGCACATTAACAGGGCTGTATAATACTGTTCTGTTTCGTACTTACAGGCTGTAAATGGAAAGGGAAAATGTATTACAGGTTCTTGAAAAGTTAGTTTAAAAATTATGAATTTTTGTCCATTAAAAAAAGGTAATGGTATGTCTCTCTCAGTAATGTTAACTGGCAAAGAAACAGGTTTCCACTAACCTGGTGAAAGATGAGGATGCCACCTGTAACCATCATAAGTGTACACAACAAATATGGCCACTGAAAAACTGGATCTGATGCCCACTTACACTAAGTAATTTGGAAGTGCAAATACAAAGAATAGAGACGCTGGGTTTATGCAAAAAAACCTATCCAAAAAAAAGTCCCGCTCCCTTCCAGCACAGCCACAATCTCATTCACACTCCAATGTCATCTGACACACAATCACAAGCTCATTCACACAAATAGCTGATTTACACATCAGATTCAACAACAGATGCTCAATGCTTTGTCAACATTCTCCATTGCACATGGACACACAAACACATGAGGGTTTTGTGTGCTGTTGAAGGAGGAGTAAAGTCAAGACAGCGTATGTAAAACACCATAAATCCAATTACTTTATGCAAAATGGTGGAGGTGGCTTTCACGGCAACAACATGACGTCCAATCCTGCTCCTTCACCGTTAGAACAGGACACGAGAGGTTACGTGGGAAGAGACTTGCAAAGAACAGCCTGACTAAACTACAAAACACCGTCAGAGACACACACACAAACACTCTCACACTTTTGATCTGCAAAGGTTAAGAACACTTCAAGCTGAAGGAAAATTCCCTGTGTCCCCCGTAGATCGCGAGCCCAGTGTTCCGTGTTAGCACCAGCATGCTAATCCAGCTTGTTGCGCATGCCTTTCCCAAATCCATCTGTGTGTGTTCCCTAAATCCGTGCCCAAATCTGTATGTGTGTGTGTGTGCCTACATCAAATCCAGTTCCTCAAGTGTGTTCCTCAAGACAAGTCAGGCATGGGGTGTGTGTTCCCTGAACCGAAGCAGCTGGTGTGTGTGTGTGCGTGTGTGTGTGTGTGTGTGTGTGTGTGTGTGTGTGTGTGTGTGTGTGTGTGTGTGTGTGTGTGTGTGTGTGTTCCCTAAATCCAGCAAACAAATTCGAACCTCAAGCTGCCTGCCACTTTCTCCAAAACACAGGACAAGATTCTCAATGCTCTGAAAGCTCTCCTGTTTAGTAACAAATAAAATTCACTTCTTAAAACTCCTTAAAATACCCTGTTTGAATTGGTCTGTGTGTGTGTGTGTGTGTGTGTACTAGTTGCCAGTGTTTTGATTTGATTAGGTATTCTTTCCCTGAACGGCACCGTCACGCATCAGCCGTCAGACTGCACCGTGACCTTCCTCAAACACTCAACTGTGTGTGTGTGTGTTGTTTGTTTCTCTGTGGATGCAAATATTTGTAGAGTGTGTAAATGCGTTTGGTACCAATGCGTGAGAGTTTGTGTTGTGGTCGTTTGTGATTGTTTGCATGCATTACTTTAATTTGTGTTTGTTTGTTTTTGCCTTTGTATGTATGAGTATGTGCCTTTTTACCTGTTTGTTTTTATGTGCTGATGTCTCTCTCTCTCTCTCTCTCTCTCTCTCTCTCTCTCTCTCTCTCTCACTCTGTGTGTGTGTGTTAAAATGGAATGGATTCTCCATGACTGTCAGATGAATGTAACTGGGTGGAAGAGATGCTTGCGTGTGGCAGCTTAGGATCTCCTCTCTGTGACAAAACCTTTTAGATTTTGTGTGTGTGTGTGTGTGTGTGTGTGTGTGTGTGTGTGTGTGTGTGTGTGTGTGTCTGGACATGTATTGCTCATGTTGTTCTGGGGACATAGAACTGTTCATATAGTCACATTGTGGGGACTCACCTTTCTTCTGGGCATTAACTGGTTCTCTAATGAGAATCATTAAACACTTGGGTTAAGGTCTGGGTTTAGTTTAAGCTAAAGGTTAGGGTTGTTCAAGTCACTGGGAAGTGAATGTAAGTCAATGCAATGTCCTCTGAAGTGTTGGAAACATGACTGTGTGTGTGTATGTGTGTGTGTGAGTACCAACAGCTGAGTGACAGATCGTGTTGAATGGTGCATAACTGCAGCAGCCCGGCACACTTAACAGCCTCTGACTTACTGCGGTGCCACACACACACACACACAAACACACACACACACACACACACACACACACACACACAGACTTTCTTCTGTGTTGCTGCTGACTTTATGATATGGATATCTCAGTCTGTATTGATAATGCATTTTCAACACACTTCTCCTCACTCCATGCACTCACTCGCACACACACACACACACACACATATTTTTGGCCTTGTGCCCACTATCTCCCCCCTCTTCTCACTATATCTCCTCTTGTCTTCTCCTCAGTTCATCCCTTGTTTCTCATCCTCCATTTCTTTCTTCATCCTGAGTCATCTTTCTCCTCCCTCCCTGTCCTTCCCTTTGCCTCTCTCTCCTCCTGTCATTAATCTTTTTTTGTGCTTGCCCTCCTCATCAGCCTCCTCTTCCTTTCCACTATCCCTGCTTACATTCCTCTTCATCTTTCCTTCTCCCTCGCTCCGTGCCCAACACTCTCCTCTCGCCTCTTAATTGCCCTCTGCTCTCCTCTGTCTTTATGCATTCCCTTTTTTCTCTCATCTCCTCCCAGATTGACCTCCTTATCCTCTCCTTCCTGCTCTGTGAACTCTTGTTCTCCTTTTTTTATTTCCTACTACTTCCTCCGCTGCATCTCTCTGTCTTTGACATCGCTGGCTCATCCAGCCACTGGCAGTTTTCTTCTATAATGTTAATAGGGCAGCTGTTAGCCACAAGAACACAATCCACTTCCTACAGTACTACCATCGTACAACTACTGATACACTACAATACTGCTGCAGCTGCTGCTCCTGGTAACACTGCATCGCTGCTGTCACACTGCAGCTACCACAGCTACTACCACTAATTGTCAAGTAAAAGTGGGTAGTAGGGATGAGCCGGATACTCGGTTCAGACGAGTATCCGTTACGGATAAAGCATTTTTGACGAATACGTTTATGATACGAGTAAAATCCGTCAATATCCGTGCTCGTGCTGAAGAAAAATCCTCATTGTGTAACTGACTGTCTTCGCGCTCTGTGATTGGCCAGTCACACACAGCGCCCGCCCCTCCCTACACAGACACGTCTCTGCACATCTCTCGCCACACACGCGGTGCATTTGACAAGACAGAGCTGAAAACGGCTCCTGGCGCGTCGGTCACTGCCTCCAGTCCGGTCGTGTTTTTTTTTTTTTTTTTCTTACCGTCTGCTTGCTCTTAGTTTGGCTGGTGATATAAAGTCAGTTGAAAAACTTTGCTCGTACTGAACGCGGTGCTTTTGAGAAGAATACAGTGAACAAGGCTGACATATTATTTCCCTGTTTGCCATCACTGGATGTTTGCATGAATCATGAAGTTCACACAGATCATTGAAAAATAAACAGTCTCACAGACCATTTACACACATACACACATATAGCTGAACACACAAAGTAGCCTGTATTAATATTATTATTGTGTGTGGTAGCATGCAGTATCTGACACTTTCTCTCTGCAGTTCATGAAAATAATATTATAAATATTATTGAGATATACTGTATATAGGCTTTGAATACAGTAGATTAGCAACTTCTGATCAATCCATATCAATTTCAGACTTAAAATAATGTACCGTTTTAAGCCCTACCCATTTCAGCTTCCACTTCCGGTTTAGGCCCCGCCCACTCCGAATACAGATACAGATAACGTAGATGGTTGAACAGATACAGATACAGATAGTGGTGTACTTGCTCATCCCTAGTGGGTAGTCTCAAATAATGGTGCATATGGTAAATTCAGTATCATGTACATTTTCACAACGGCATCAGTGAAGCAATATAATTCCACCTTATTCCCCACTTTGTTGCTATTCGTTTCTCTTCTGAGTGTGGAAGTTCATTCTTTACCTTGGGATTCTACAGTTTGAGCCGCTGAAAAGCTTTTAATGTGAAACATCTGTGCGGAAAATAGCTAAACACAGAATGATCAAAATTGATGAAATAAGTATGGCGTAAGTAAGAATAAGACAGCATAACTTAAAATCCATTTAAGTTTTTTAGAGCTTTGTCCAAAAGCAGCACAATAAGCTGGTATGTGGACCTTGAGTTGAGATTATTTAGTCACACCACTCTCATTCACTGATTAATTATAATCGCTTCTGCTTTTCTGTTTCTTTGTTCAGTATTAAGCTTCTGTCAGTGCAATATTTTCTGCACAGATGTTGCATATTAAAAACAGCTTAAAGGACCTTTCCTGGCAGACTTTTAACATGAGAATTTCTTAATTTGAGAGCCCACCCAGATCAAGGTGCATATCAGTGTGAGGTTCGATGCAAGTCCATCAAAAATGAAAACGCATCACAGGGCTCTTCCCCACTACACCATGCTGTATTTACCAAACACTTTCGGCTGTCTTGCCATCAGTGTGGCTTTTAAAGTGACATCTGGAACAGGTGGAACAAGAATGAATTATGATAATTAATAAATGAATTAATTGTCTTTCCTAATGTTTCCACTGCTGGAAATTGTACATTTGTCCTGAATTTATCAAGATATCAGGTAAAAATGAATGAAATGTTAAATTAACATTAATTAAGAGTAGATCATAAATCAGAAAAGTTCCTATGCTAAAATATAATCCAAAATACTTAGTAAATACAGAAACAGGAATCAGATGAGTGTGTTGGTAATCTATCTTTGCTGTTCCAAAGTTAAGTTATTTTTAGGCAGTTATTTGGTGACTTTTATTAGATACACCTTGGAAAAAATAGGTCCGAGTTCTGGACCCCAGTGACTTCAATGGGACCGTCAGTGGCTAGTTGTCAATCAAAGTGGCGCCACTTAGATTGACAGCTATGAATTGTGTATAATGATGTATGCTGTATATTTTAAACGAACGCCTTATTAAAAAATTCGCCCCCCCCCCCCAGAGTAGTCATGGAGTAGAAAAACAGCTTATGAGACTAGAGCCATGTTTTGAACCAGGCCGTAAATATGTTTTTTTCTGTCGTAAAATCGGACATTTTAACATGGGGCTCAAATGTAATTGACTCCCTTCTGCAGCCTGCTCTAGTGGTTATTCGAAGAACTGCAGCTTTTTTGCACTTCCACATTGGCTTCATTTTTCAGCGCCGGAGGTTGCCGCTTGATAAAAACCCATGAAATGATAATTATCATCATGTATCATCTGTAGCTTAATGCATCAACATTAACTCCTCACAGCAAACTTATATACAGTAGCAGAACAACAAGCCGATTTTTGTGGCTGTGTGACATCTGACTAATACCAGTCTAACTGATCAGATTGGTTCATCCCTGCGGCGAACTGCTGCAGTTAGCTCAGCTGCAGCTGCACTGCTGCAGCTTTTACAGACTTGCTTGTTAGCTGCACTGTCTGTCTTATTTCTCCCTCCATCATCCTCGTGTTTATTCTTCCTCGTTCTCCTGTTCGTCCTCTGTTTCCTATCCCTCTTGTATTTGTCCTTTGTATTTCTCCTTCTCTCCCCCACTCTTGCTGCTGAACAATTTGCAGCCCTCTTCTCCCAATTGCATCCTTCCATGCTATTTGTTTTCCCTCTCCCTTATAGTGTTGTTTGCTCTTTTTTTTTGTTCCATCACCTTGCTCTGCCTCTCCTCAGAGGATAAGCCGTTTGTTTCATCTACCTCTCCTCCGTCTGAAGGAGGACAGTGGATTGTTGTTGTGTTGCCTCAGTGGGTTGCCAGCCTGTCTGTAAAGGGCGGGAGCTTGAGGTGTGTTTTCTATAGGTTTTGAAAACCAATACAAATATTTTTGGACTGAATTTGATAGTGTTTTGTGTCCATGTTCAGTATTTTTAATTAAACTTTTTCACATTGCTTTAAGAATATTTCGGGCATGTGTGCTCCCTGTACTTGGCAGTGTACAGTAGACAAAGACATGAAATGCGGTGATAGAGGCAGGGATATCATAAAACGACGGTTCCCACACCGGGCAGGCTGTGACAGATGGTCCACATCTTAAGGCCTCTACACTGTGCAATTTTTGGCCGTCTCACATGAGAGGTTGCAGCTTTTAGAGAATTGTGGTGAAATTTCTGGTTGTCCTGGATTGTACTGTGATGGCTGATTTATAGGTTTTGGCTACAAAAGGCAGCCAATTTAAAAATTCTTAGTGTCAAAAATTCCTGACCAAATACTGAAATACAATGAGACTGCTGCTACCACGGAAATGTAAAAGCAAACCAATCAGTATGCAACATGAAATGATGCAGAATACACTGGCACAGGTAGACCGTGTGATGTCATGTCAGTGATGTCTGCTTGCATAATTTTGTGGCTATTTGTATTGTGGCCATACAATTGACTTAGAATTCATCATAAAATCTGCAGTGTTTCAAAATTCAATGTTTTGACACAGATTACGATCAACTACTTTATTAGACCCATTTGCACTTGCAATGAACACTGTCTGGGGGTCTTTAGACCACTGGGCCACTTTGATGCCCCACTGCAGTTTGATGCTTTTTTTTGTGTCATTCCAAATATAGTCACTATTGCACATTCAATATCAGTAATAACCTCAATTATGAAGCACCTTTCTTCGCATAATTTAAAAGTGCTAAAAAAAGAAAACCTATTCACAGAAATCATACAATAGCACAAACAGAATGATCAAAGCTGTGGTAGACGAGCAGGGAATGTTCTGCAAAGTAAACTGACTGTTTTTGTGAATGAAGCTTGGTGGAGCCTTTGGAGAGAGTGCCATAATGGTTTCAGTTTTCCCCTGTTAAGGGTCGCCTGATTGCAAGGTTAAGTGGTGAAACATTCTAAATATAGTGCACAGGTGGCTGAAATGGCTTTTAGTGCTGCCCCCATCCACAGCAGTACATTGCTTTGCTTCCTACATTTGCTGTTTCTTTGAACTGGGGGTGTGCTGACCACCATCTTCTATAGGTAATACATTGACTATAAATAAATACCTCATACAGGAATGATTGGAATGAATTAGTAAAGAGTAGTGTGACAAAATAATCTCAACCAAAAGTCCACCGATTGCTTTATTTTCTGAGCTTTTTAAACCACATCTCAGGGTTTTCATCAGCAAATGGAAGAATATGACCTCTTCCCCTTCAGTGCTGTGACCTGTTTCGGTCAAAGCTCAGCTTATTATTCACCAATTAATGTCACTCCTTTTCCATTTTTTTTGTTTTGATGCTAAGCTGCGGCTGCTTAAAATTTCCCCTAAGTGTTTTACATTAAATGCCTTCCACCTGATCAGAGGACAAGATCGCCCCCTTTCATTGTCGACTTTTAGTGTGTAACAGTGGCAGAAAGTGTTTTATTGATAATGACTTAACACCGAACAAAAAAAAGCAACTGGAACTGATTAATGTCTACATTGTTGTACTACTGAAATAACTGCTGTGGACCTTGTACTGTAAGAGAAGATAGAAGGGACGTAACAGTAGCTCACTGTCACCCTTTTTGTCGTGGCTTCAGCAGAAGCCGCTGAGCACACTGGGGACAAACTAAGAGCAGACTCTGGCCCCACTCAGACATTCAGTGTGACAGCCGTCAGCTGATGGCTTTGTCTGCCGTGCATTTGACAGCGATGTGATGTGACAGCAGTCATCAGAGGGTTTGGTTTGCTCGTTGGTTTTCATTCAAAGTGGCATCACCTTCATTGCTGAAGACTCTATTCACCTGTTGGGGGGAGGGGTGGTGGTGTGTGTGTGTGTGTGTGTGTGTGTGTGTGTGTGTGTGTGTGTGTGNTGTGTGTGTGTGTGTGTGTGTGTGTGTGTGTGTGTGTGTGTGTGTGTGTGTGTGTGTAGGTGGTTATTGATCGCTGGCCTCCCCCTCCAATTCCACTTTGACACCCAATCACAGTCTGTCACTGGCTGCCTGTCAGTTGCATCACTTGGTGTCATCCTAGATAACTACTGGAAAACCCAACTTGTCTGCTAGCGTTTGGAGAAGAATATTGGCAGCATGTCTATACAAATCCTTCTGAACATACAGCGGGGAATTTAAGCTTTTTATGCAGAGTGACATTTAGGATTTTCGTATTTCTTTCTTCTCTGTCTCACGGCAGCTGTGTGGGTTGTGGCATTGAAAGGCTATGTAATCTCATTTTTGTGCCACTGTACATGGTCTGAGATGTCTGAAATTAAATGGACAGCCATACCATACCACCCCCCAAATACTCTTAATTGAGGTGTGGGCTTTTCCGAGAAGAATTTCATATTGTGGTTTGAGCAATATGAGCTTGGCTGATAGTAATGCCTATATCAGCGGTTTTCAAAGTGTGAGGCGCGCCTCCCCTGGGGGGCGCCAGAGGGCTTCAGGGGAGGGGGAAAAGAAAAAAAAGTGTAAACATCTGACAAGAGACAAGATGGATGGATTTTTAGTATCTCAAGTGAAAGTGAGAGAGGGCACAGAGTCTGGGGCGAGCAGAAAACGGAGGAAGTATGACCCTGATTATTTAAAGTTTGGCTTTTCATGTATTGGTCCTGATGATGCTCCGCTGCCACAGAGTGTTATCTGCAAAGCGGTGCTAGCTAACGACAGTATGTGACCATGTAAACTCTGGCGTCATATTGAAACCAAGCAACGACCAGGCCGCCATGATAAAAAAATATATATATCTGACTGACGTTGATCTGTTTATTATCTGATTTGAGGAATTGCACAAAGAGACCTTAAATTGAATGTATTCAAAAAGATGTTAAAAAACTCCTTTAAAATATGTTAAAAACAGATGCTAAAATGTGTTTAAAAAAAGATATTAAAACATAAAGATGTTAAAATGTGTTTTAAAAATATTAAAAATATACAGATGTTAAAATGTGTTTTAAATAGATGTTAAAACATTAAAAAAAAGATATTTATCCACACACAGAGATAAAGATGATTAAAATGTTTTAAAAATATGTTTAAGAACATACAAACATGTTTAAGATGTTCACAAAAATAAAGATGTGTATAGCATTTATTGTTTAAAACCTTTTTTAAGCCTGTGTGGAACATACAAAACGACAACAATAACAGTAATAATAGTAATAATAATTAGGGGGGGTAAAGGGGGGGGGACATGCTTTTGAGTTCTCTTTAGGGAGGCTCACTATCCCACACTTTGAAAACCCCTGGCCTATATGTTTTTGCTTGAGCATTGTGCAGGTATTGATAGTAAATATTTTGCACTGTACATTTTTTTTGATGTAGGCATTTTCAAATATGTTGTGTTTCTTCTATTAGTTGTATTAATTTAGCCATGGTGAGCAGTTTTAGCTTTAACTCTGTTTTAGGGCCACAACAATTTGTAGTCTCATGTTACTTTACATAAAGGAGTCGCTGAGGCTAACGAGGCAGAGCTGTCAAAGTGTCTTGCCTCAGGCGTGATACTGAACCTCAAATTATTCCCAGTGGCATGCACGTATATGTGTATGACTCCTTAGCATGTGGCACATTGCAATCTGCCTCCAGTGTATGAATGTGTGTGTGAATGGGTGAATACTGGTTTGCACTGTAAAATGCTTTGAGTGGGCGGTAAGATTAGAAAAGTGCTCTATAGATGCAGTCCAGATACCATAAAAATAATGGTATCCTCAGAGTGAGGTTTGCACATTTTAAAAAAGAGGACTCTGGATATCTGGAGAGATAAACATAGATCAGTACATCGCTACTAAATTTTATTATCGTCAGGGAGGAGAAAATCTGTGTGAATATCATGTGACACAAAAGCAGTACTAAAGAATTTCTAGTAGTTTTAACAGCCATTGTTTTAGGATGATGAGCCACCAAATGGGAAACCAGATCTAGAATGTGATTCTGTCTTTGAATATATGCCACTAGAGATGGAGCATGGCATCAGTTCAAGCAGAGAACAGACGTCACACTCGCATTGTATGACTGGCATCGGCTGCATCGTTCCTGCTTTATTTATCAGCTGCTTGCTCACAAGCTGACTAGACACATCCAGTCGGATTCATACAGTTGTATACAGCAGCTTTTATAACACTTTACCACTGACTCAATGCTGTAGCTTCCTCCACCACTTCATCCTCCTCATCTGCCAGGCTTTTGCTATTGTTGACTTTACTCTATCTAATGTTAATGTACGTGCCAAGGGGATTAGTTCTCGTAGAAACAGTCCTGAACTTTGACCCTTTTTATTGCCAAATAAATACTTTATAAATACTAAATATGTACCTTAGTCAGCAGGGAAACGTTCTGTAGTGGAATGGTATTGAAAGCCACAACATCTCATAAAGTCATTTTCCCCCTAACTAGTTTTGTTTAAGTTATCCCCATGATACATGAAGTCCGTATGAATGCACAGCACAAACCGACCTCTTGCTGCTGCACACAAACGACCTTCCTGCTGCGATTCCCGCCGCCGCTGCTCCAGCTTTTTCTGCAGTCCCAACACACATCAATTGGCAGCCAATGCATTCTTGATTAGGCGTGGACACAGTAATTGTTTTCATTGCCTTGGATTGGAACGACATTGAATTTAATGTGGTCCATCGATCTTTTGTTGGGGGGAAATTGGGTTTGTTACCAGCGTTGTAGATCTCTCATGGCCCACGTGTTAACCTCTCTCTCTCCCTCACCACATTTTTCTCTCCAGCCTCACTCTAACTCTATCAAGCCCCGTCCTCCCTTCTTCATTATCCCATCTCATTCAGTGTTCATTTCTTGATTGTCTCGCTCTTCCTCCAACCTCAGTCGGCCTTTCTTTTTGTTTTTTTTACTCCCTCCTTACCTCTTTTCCACATTCTACTCCCCTAATTTGCTTTCAATTTGGAAACTCAAACAGCATGATCGCTTACTAGAAACAACATTGACAAACATCTAGAAAGGTGCAACCAGCAAATGTTTGGTATTTTCACTCAATAGAAATGACTTCAAATATTAGGTGATCATCAATATTGCGGCTGCATACCACAAAAGACGCATAGCAGGGAACCTTGAAATTTTAAATATTTTGCATCCTATGTTGCACTAATGAATCTTTATGTTACCAATGAATTAAATGACTTCATAGTAACAAGCACACAGAGAATCATCACCCGACTCTGCGGCTCCCCTCAGCTCTACTGAGCCTTTTTACCTTTTTTCAGCTCATTGCTTCGGTTTCACGGCCCACGACTTTACTGTAGAGCTAAAAAGAGAGTGAGTTTTGGACTTGAATTCATCAGTGGGAAAGAAGCATTTCTCCAAAGAATATCTATGTTGCTCCATGTCTTCTGAATATGTAAATAAGCAAGTGTTTGCTCAGATTTTCACCACATCAACTTTATGTCAATGAGTTGTCAAGAAATGTATTAATTAACTCTGCTTTAACGTCAATTATATCTGCTTGCAGTCCTTTTTCCTCCTGCAGTTTTGGTAGTGCATTATTAAGTTTCTTGATGCATAACTGCCTACGACTGTCAGTGGAATAATGTGAAACTATTAGCTTGAACGTTATGTCAACCATGTGTGTGAGTTCCTGATTAATGAAGCCTCAGCTTGATGCTCTCATCGTCCCCTCTGTCCTTATAATCCACATCTGCAAAAATAAAAATAACTCCATGAGATCGAACTTCTTTTAACTGTTTACTTCAAAAAATGCAAGGTTGGTACAAAACTGATAAAGCTAATATGAAAACATGAAATATATCCAATAACAAAAGGGATAAAGCGAGGTCAAAAAACTGTGTGGCTCCACTCCATGCTCGCTAACCTGAGAGACGCCAGGTAACCACACCCACACAGTAACTAGCTCATGCAGAGGCAATAAAGCATGCAAACCATGAGAAATATGCCTGCTTCAAATTATTCACAGAAATCAATAGAAAAGCATGAAATATTAACTTATTTATGACCTGCAAACATTTTAAATCTGTAAATATTGAATATAATAATTTTATCCAAATCAATCTAAATCACCATAAACTTAAATTATTATTCACATCTTAATTAACCAAAATTGCGTTTAGGCTCATACAATGTGCATGCAGTATGTGTGTGATAGAAGAGCATAGTAAACAAAACCAGGACTTAGACCTTCATCACTAGTGATCAAAAACGTAACAGGGTCCCTTTGAAAAGAAAGATATCCATTGAAATCCAGGATAATGGATTTTTTTCCTTTCTCTCCTTGTATCAAGTAGAGTGACCCCAAACTTCTGCAGCATATAGACAAAATTGCAGGACGTTCTCCACGGCCTGCATAGTAAAGCAATAACTTACACAATCTAATCATGATGAATGAAATCTGCAGTGGAAATGGGTTTATAGTCTGTACCTGGGCTCAGGCAGGGACCTTCATCATGTGACCAATGGGTGACATTGACTATCTAATATACTACTTTACAATAAATGTCAGTGTTGTTCTTCTGAATCAAAACCTAAATAGAGACACTGCACATGATCGCAGTATCTATAATGATATAAAACTGAGAACACATAGTACTAATATATATATTTTTTTACCTTTCTCTTTGTCTTTCACAGCAGCCGGAGTGCAGAGCCAGTTCGAAGGAAAACACAGAGGACCTGCTCGGCCTGGGTAAGTCATAACCAACCTTCTACCATTTTACAACATTATAGCCCTACAACTTGTCAACTTGTGTTCTGAAGTCTGCCTAATGTGTCAGATATGTAAATGAAACCAATTACACTGGCTGATGTAAAAACATTTTAGATTGATATTGTAATAATTGCACACTCAATAATGTGTGTGTGACATTATAAGGGGGAAGGTTTAATGCTGTCAGGTTTTATTTGAGTCATGTACAGGGACCTTATTATACCATCTGGCACTTAATACATCATTGGTGGCTTCAGAATGCCATGTCTGACACAACTGTGTGAATATTAAAGTTAAATCCACCCAACTCTGCAGTCATGTACTGGACTGTCTGATTATGTTTCATGTGTATTCCAAACAGGTAAAGAATTTTGTTCTTTGGGGAAATTGGGCAATATGAGTTGTTTTTGTAACTGAAACACCTTGCAAGAAAATGATATTTTACACTGCGTTTTCTTCACTTGAGTAGATAATAGACTTATTGCCTTTGGAAAAGGCCGTCCAATGGATTTTACAGGATTTTGGGAACAAGAACGAAATAATTGGAATGGCTTATTAAAGCATGGCAGTGTGCAAAGGAGCAACCTGAAACTCAGATACTGAGAGAAAAGGAGCTAAAAGGTGGTTTTAGGAAACAATTATGCCAAATGCTTTTTTTTGTTGTGTAAAATTTTAAAGCAGAAAAGAAAAAAGGAAGTGAGAGAAGTAACATGTCAAACCAAATGTAGCTGGACATTCATTGAAGAACAGTGTTAGACTCCTCCTCCTTCGGCTTGCTTAAATCCTTTTTAACCTTTGACTGCTGAAATCGTGATGTTGTTCAGTGTCCATCCAATTAGACTGACTGACTGAGCCCTTACTCAGAGAATACATAACTGCACTGTAAAATAACACATGCAGTATAGAAGGGGAGATGCTGCAGAGAGTAATGACACTCAAGTGTTAGAAGAGAAGCTGTACAGTTTGCACCTTGCTGAACGCTGTCTTTAGCCTGCTAGCCAATCAAGCGGTGAATTTTCACAGCCCCCCCGCTTCCTTTCAGACTACTCTTCACCACAGTATGCAAGTAAAAGCATCAGTATGTTCCAAGCAGTGAGGTAAATGGTTAATGGATTGCTTTTATATAGCCCTTTTCTAGTCCAACCGCTCAAAGCACTTTACAGCACATCCCGTGGTTAATTAGCCACATTACTGCATATTTGTTTAACTCTTCTGTTTGTTGCAGCAGCAGGACTACTTACTGTCAGCTCTTTGATTCTCATCAATATGTGGAGGAGACCTTAGCATACCCCTACAGTGAAGTCTCAGATATTGGATTTAGTTCACTGTCTAAATATACACAGTCCAAAACAATCTCAAAATAAAGCAACAGCTCATCAGAAATCTTTATTGTCGGTCTGCCAACTTTGCAGGCATAGATTACCAAGATGTCAGTTTTAGACTTAAACTGTATAAAATATGGACGTAGTGTCCGTGACGTCACCCATAGGTTTCTGAAGAGCAAAAATGAAGCAAATCGTAGTGCGTAGCCATCTTGGTAGCCTACCTCCGGTTACTCCAAATATGGACAAAGAGGTGGAGCGAGGGCGGAGCTGAGGCGGGTCCTATGGGCCGGCTGAATGAACGCTATTGGCTGAAAAAAGCCGCTTTATTTGAAATAATCAAACTAGCTACGGCTAACCAGCTAGGTGAAATGCTAAATATGGTTGCTAGCCGGCTAACCCCACGACGATCTCTTTCCCAAACTCAGTGACTAGAATTAGCCGGGGTGACGCCCTTTAGACCGTCAGTGGCTAGTTGTCAATCAAAGTGGCGCCACTTAGATTGACAGCTATGAATTGTGCATAATGATGTATGCTGTATATTTTAAACGAACGCCTTATAAAAAAATTCGCCCCCCCCCAGAGTTATCATGGAGTAGAAAAACAGCTTATGAGACTAGAGCCATGTTTTGAACCAGGCTGTAAATATGTTTTTTTCTGTCGTAAAATGGGACATTTTAACATGGGGTTCAAATGTAATTGACTCCCTTCTGCAGCCTGCTCTAGTGGTTATTCGAGGAACTGCAGCTTTTTTGCACTTCCGCATTGGCTTCATTTTTCAGCGGCGGAGGTTGCCGCTTGGTTTTAGAGGGAGAATTGATCACATGCTCTTCTTGCATGCATGCATTTTAATGCCATTTGTGCCTAATTGAAGAACACAGCAGCAGAATAGCTGGAAAGATTGAATGCACCGAGGATATGACATTCAACAAAGGTCAAAGGCTGGATTCAGACCTGTGACATTTTGAGTACATAGTATGTGTCTTGGCCCGTTAACCTCCTGGAGAATCTGCTCCATGCCTATTGACCTTAACAAGCAGTTAAAAAGTCACGGCTGGTTTAGGGTTGTCACCGTAAATGTGTAATATGCAATCACCCTGTGTTTCCCCAAAACACTACTGTATTGTATTAGACTTAGCTAAAAGTAAGCTGTTCTGGCAGAAGAAGGAGCTCGTAGATACGGCATTGATCAAACATTCCCGACCACGGCACAGAAGAGAGAGAGTGGACGTCTGGCTAGAAATAAGCAACACTACACACCTTGCAGCCATGTCGAGTGGATGAGATTTCACACATAATCAATAAGTCAAATATGTGGCAGTATGCCTTCAGCACTCACCCCCCCCCCCCCCCACCCCCTCCTGTTACTCCATCCATCCCTTCTCGTCTGTACTTACCTTCCTCTGCAGCTGTCAAAGAGCCGCACTCTGCCTTTGCTTCTGCGTCTGTGTGTGTGTGTGTGTGTGTGTGTGTGTGTGTGTGTGTGTGTGTGTGTGTGTGTGTTTCTGTCAATGCCTCTGTTCAGTTTAATTCTGTTTAGCAGCCAGTGCTGGAAGCGAAAATAAGAACAATATTGTGAGACCATTCAAATAAGCAATTTGGCTCAAATTCACTTTCCGTCCACGCCTTTATTCCGTAGTTTGGCAATGAGTTTGGCACTTAAATATAAAAGAATACCTCTTCTTGACTGAGGCAGTGCATTTTTTTGTATTTATTTCAGGTTTTGTTGGATAGCTTTTGTGTCCCATGATGATAAATGCTGTCTCAGAGATGCTCCGTCCTGCCAAAAATAGATCTCTTCAGGAGCCCACTGAATCATTTTCAGAAACTTTTATCGATGAAGCACCTTTGTCTGTGTATATCCATTCTTTCTGTCTCCTCGTCTCTTTCACTTCTACCTCGGTCTTGTCCTACTGTCGTGATCCTGAGAGGTCCAGAGAGAATTCTGTCTCTGTTTTCTCTTCTCTATTCTAGCAGCAATGTTTAGCTAAGCTGTAATGCTGAGGTTATTCTTGTTTCAATATTTTTCCTGGGAGAAAAACAAATTTTATTGTTGTGGGGATGCCAGTGTTTTTCTTGTTCTGTTTTCGCTTCAATTCACTTAATTTTAGTTCAGACTTTTTCTGAATGCATGCTCAAACATATTGATTTTATGCCAAACGCCTCTGGCATTTTTACCCCAGAGAGACAAAGGAAGAGAGAAACAGGGGGAAAGATTTAGAGCACACAGCTGGGCCCTCCCAAACAATGAAGATCACTAACAATGTTTGCTTCATGCTTCAACAAGACTACGTCCATTCAAAGTGTGCTGAACTTGAAAATGCATCTTTTCCTCTGATTTGGCCCTCCAGACACAACAAGTAGTGTTTTTCCAAAAAGAATGGATGAGATGTATCCACTCAAAGTGTGTGGAGTGGGAGCTTAGGGTTTCTTCTCTGTGTGTGTGGTGATGGTTCAGGCCAATTCACAGCAGGTTACTGGTGCCAAGTTTGAAAAGAGGATGGTTTGTTTGCATGTGAGACAATGTACTTACTGGATGTAACTCCAGTTCTATGAGTACGTGCGTGAAGTGGAACTAACATCAACTTAGTGATGTGGCTACCCAATGTCCCAGTGTATGAATGTACATCACTACGATAAAGACAAATCAATACATGCACAGTGCGTGTACCATAGACTGTATAAAATATGGACGTAGTGTCCGTGACGTCACCCATAGGTTTCTGAAGAGCAAAAATGAAGCAAATCGTAGTGAGCAGCCATCTTGGTAGCCTACCTCTGGTTACTCCAAATATGGACAAAGAGGTGGAGCTGAGGCGAGTCGAATGAACGCTATTGGCTGAAAAAAAGCCGCTGAAAAAAGCCGCTTTATTTGAAATAATCAAACTAGCTATGGCTAACCAGCTAGGTTAAATGCTAAATATCGTTGCTAGCCGGCTAACCCCACGACGATCTCTTTCCAAAACTCAGTGACTAGAATTAGCCGGGGTGACGCCCTTTAGACCGTCAGTGGCTAGTTGTCAATCAAAGTGGCGCCACTTAGATTGACAGCTATGAATTGTGCATAATGATGTATTTTGTATATTTTAAACCAACGCCTTATAAAAAAATTCGCCCCCCCCCCCCCAGAGTTGTCATGGAGTAGAAAAACAGCTTATGAGACTAGAGCCATGTTTTGAACCAGGCTGTAAATATGTTTTTTTCTGTCGTAAAATCAGACATTTTAACATGGGGCTCAAATGTAATTGACTCCCTTCTGCGGCCTGCTCTAGTGGTTATTCGAGGAAGTGCAGCTTTTTTGCACTTTTTGCACCGCATTGGCTTCCATTATGCTTTGCTATGCTCAGATAACATTACCAGTCCATGAATGGATGAGTTCCTTGGTGTGATTTGTTAACTGGCTGTTGAGGATTGTGGTCCTGATGTTGAATGATGCATTCTTTGCTGAGCAGTGTTTCAGTGCTGCAGGTCAGAGGAAGCCAGCTGCTCCTTCCGTCTCCTTGCAGAGTCAGAGGTTTCGGCACTGACTTGCTTCGTTGCTCCCCTTCTTAGCTGACAGACTTTGTCGCAGCTGCTGGCACAAAATAAACTTGTTTACTCATGGTTAGCGGCGCATGCTTACCTAACCAGGAATTTCAGGCAGGCTCTTGTGTCACTGCCATAAGAAAAAGAGTTTGTTGTGTCCATTCTGACCAGACTACTCAGGGATCAAATTGTCATCAGGTAAGAGCATGGAAAAAGAATAAAGGACAGGACAAAGGGTGAGCTGGGGTTTTCTTGGCCTACTTGGAGGCTTAGTCCAGGGGATATCAGCTTGCAGTTACGCTTACAGGAAGTGATTAGAGTGGAGGTGCAACTGTCTGATGGCCGTCGTTTCATAATATTCGTATTCATTCATTTTTCTGGCAGACAGTTCTAAACCAGTCTGGCTTATATGCGCCGAAAACATGGCGTTAATTAGAAGTGGCAACATGAAGCGCCACTACGAGGCAAAGCACAGCTCACAGCTACTCTGAGGTTTCTGTTTTCATTAATCCAAAATAAAGGCCTTAAATTTATTGCCTTGGACTACTTTTATTTATGGTAAAAGGGCTTGCTGTCCACTCTGTTAAGCATTTCCTGCATTGAAATTTGTTAATAAATATTGTTGAAACCTAGCGTTGCCACTCCGACCTGTAAAATACGGAATTGTCCTTTATTTGAGAATTAAATGTTACGTCTTGTTTTGAACTAATACGGGACGCGATATTTTCATAAATACCCCATACACATGTCTGTCACACACACACACACTTTAACACTAAATTTAACAAAAATGAACTAAATAAAACAGGCGACATTAAGGCCAGCTAAATCTTTGTGCCGGGGACCCCAAAGAGGACCCGCTGCGCTCTCTGTTGTCACGGTTGCCTAGTTACAGAAACCAGCGCTGCTACACGCGCATGTTAAAAATACCCCTGATATATAGTATAGTAATAGTAATTGATATATACAAATGAAGCGTATTATTATTATTATTATTATTATATAGGCTTATATATAGTTATAAAAAGACATGACAATTTTATAACACTTCTTCGGAGTGGGGGTTACAATATGTCGAGCAGAACTGAAAACTCTCCGATGGTGCGCTCATTGCGCAGATGCACATGTATTTGTGGGCGACTTCGGAGAGGAGAGGAATTCGGCTCGGGTTGTCTCACCACCATGTGAGCGGGTCTGCACTGGACTCGATGGGGTCTGCCTGGGTATAGCTCGGTGTCGACTCGAAATCTCTCGGGTATGGGTGCAGAGGTGGTTGTGTGTGGCTTCAGCAGGCTTTAGCCGGTGGTGGTGCCAAAGACTACTGTTGTACAGCAGCTGACGTGCGGTGCAGGCGGTGGTCCACCATGCACCGCGGCGGGCCGCTCACTACCGCGGTGATTCATTTTTGTGGTTATCGCGACCCGTAAACAAGCATACCTCACCAGTAGCAGGTCATTTTGTGGCCATTTTCCACACTTCCCTCTCAATAATGACTGGACCAGCTCAGCTAATGACTGTGGTCACCAACAGGGCTCGCGCTCCTCTTTCCAGAGTCACTTGCTCCCAGAAGCAAGCTGTCTTCATGCCCTAGTTGAGACTTGTGTTTCGGGAAAAAGTGGGTTAAATTAGTATGCTTTTGGGTTTATGGCTGTACCAAATCTTCAGAGACCAAGGCCCAGTGAATTTTATTATTGACGGGATGGAAAAACAATTTGACCATTGACAGAACATAATCATGGAATATTTTCACTTGTGTGTGTGAAATCTAATCAGAATATTGCATTAGAATCAAGGCGGGACTTAATCAAGTCAGACATTTTACCCCTTGTGGTGGCGGCCAAGTCCGTAATGTGACGGCCCTCAATTGCTGAATGAGGTCGCTGTATTCATTAAAGATACTGGGAAGCTGCATGTGTGTGTGTGTGTGTGAGAATGTACTTGGGGCAAAGGGGTTTGGGGTGATTATAAAACACACCCCCAGCCTAAACTATTGGTCTGTTTCCATGGTGAAGTCGAGAGTGCTCTCAAGAAGCAGCTCCATCCCGTGATAAAGGATGGTGGGCGCATTGCCCGACATGGCAGTGATGATGATGGTGATGATGGGCCCTTTTCTTCCTGCAGCTCATTTCCATGGCAATGGGTGAATGAGTTTTTGGTGAGAGAGGGGGGATTAGAGAGGTAGGAGGGTAATTGAGGCACATGAAATCCTATTTTTCTCTCTTCTATTTCAATATGTAACAATGTGACTCACACCTGTCATTCTTGTCAGCCCCTAAAGTAATAATCATAGCCATAATAGGCTTTATTATTCAAGCATGTTTTACAGGAATTTACAAAGTGATTCAGCCAAATGAAAGCCAAGCACATAAATGACAGGCAGGCGTTTCAAGATGGACTGAGGGCAACAGCCAGTGGTTTAAATACAAGGATGTCACGATCAAAGCAAATCTTGAGTTTGAGTTTTAAGTTTTAAGTTTTACATTAGTAGACCAGATGACATGCCCCATTATATTTCATTAAATTACATATTTCTCTGGGTTTGACCATTGTAGTAAACACTGAGTTAATGTAAATACACAGCTCGCAGAATATATAACACTGGTCTAGTTGTTTTTAGATATTTTCTTATGTGGAAATGTTACATATTGGCCTTCTCACAGTAAATGGTTTTCCTTGCACCCTGCTGTCTGGCAAAACGAACTCCATTTTGTTCACACTTTAAAAGGACTAAATTATGGATGTTTCATCACTGTGGTTATATAAATGACCTCCGCTGCACACTCGCTGGCTCTTTCACACACATTCACTCCTCATGCCTCTCCACACTGTCCTCTCTCTCTCTCTCTCTCTCTCTCTCTCTCTCTCTCTCTCTCTTCTGTACATTGTGTCCTGGGAGTTTCTTCTTCAGCTTTAGCATTCTTGGACAACACACTTCTTCCATAGTGATACTGTACTCTAAACAACTTAAGTATCAGCCCTAGTTTCAATTTAGCCAATGTGTTAAAGCTGAACAAGAGACTCAATATGATTTTGGCTTCTAAAGATTTCCTTTGTCTTGTGGGAAAGTAACCACCAAATAAAGGCCTTAATTTGCTGAGTAGTAACAAGAGAGTCGCTATTTGGGTGACTACTACTATAGTACACATAATAGAATAGTTAAACATTTTGGGAAATATACTTTTTTTGCTTTCTTTGCGAGAGTGAGTTAAAAGGATCAATATCAGTCTTGTGTCTGTGTTCAGTGTGGAGCTGTAGGATGTGGTTCGCCACCATAAATCTGGAGGTGGCATGTTAGAGTTTAAGTTATTTTTTACCTGCACTACATTCGAATTTCCCCATGGGGATGAATAAAGTATCTACCTAACCTAACCTAACCCAT
The DNA here is from genome assembly GCA_037975185.1 of Centropyge bicolor. NCBI lineage: Eukaryota > Metazoa > Chordata > Actinopteri > Pomacanthidae > Centropyge > Centropyge bicolor. The sequence continues at coordinate 2,445,915 of JBBMOC010000057.1, read as the reverse complement.
TCCCAGCCATTCATTTGACCTGTCCAGTCTCCTTTTTGTGCATTTTAACATGTAGCCTTTTCACAGCAGACATTTTGACTTGTCATAGCAGTAAAAGCAGTTGTTACTCATTATATCAATTAGGATTCAGTTCCATTTTTGTGTCCTAGTAAACCACTGCACTGAGCCAGCCTGACACAATAGACCCTTTCACAGCAGACACATTGACTTTTCAGAGCAGGAAACACATAGGGTGAACTTTTAATAATTGCGATGGTTCTGTTCCATATAAATGCACCAGTCAGCCATCCCAGAGAGTCAACGTGCACAAAACCAGGACCCTGGAACTGGCACAGCTAAAGGAAAAGCAGCCATCACTAATTAATGCTATTACTTACAACTGTGCCCTTTCTGCTAGTAGAATGTCTGCTATGAAGAAGGTGTATTCAGTTTTGAACCATCTGTAGAAATAATATCCATGTAGCGGAAAGTAATTTTCCATTTCATAATTTTCAAACAGTTCTTTCTGTCACTGAAGACTGAATGTGCTTTTTCTTTTTCTTTTTTTTAAAGAGTAAAAACATCCAAAACAAAGCTGGCTCTGTGACACAATGTCAAATACTTTTTCAATTACACACAATTATTTAGTGAGTATTTAGGACAAGGGCAAAAGCAGCATAAATGGAATGATTTTCAGAGCAAAGCTAACGCCTGAAGAAGTGCAGTCATCATAATATTCTTGAGGATGTTCCAATTAACAAGCATGGTAATTTTAAATTGAGCTGTGGGGGACATTTTGGAAATGTGTGTGTGAATGCATAAATCTCATAAATTCCTTTTGCATATGTATGTAAAGGTCATATTGAATAATTCCTATTGATGTCAGTGCCTTCACTTTACCTTTCCTGTCTTTATTAATCTCCCTTTATGTCCCCTCATTAATTCTGACTCTTTCAAATAATGAATATATGCATAGTGGTTCATTAGAAGTCATACGTTGCTTTTAATTTACCGAAGTCATATAATGTGATGAAAATGTCCTAAATGTGGTTGAATATACTTTTTTACTAAAGTTTGCTGAAAAACAATTTCAGCATGAGGTCAATCTTGTAACTGTTCTGGAGCTTTTGATTATATTGCATGATTTTTATCATTAAATATAAAATGTATTTTCAGAGTTTTCAGGAATTCAATTTTTTGCCAGTGCAGAGCAAAACCTGTGCCTGTGTGTGTTAAAGTAAAATGTATGCAGTGTTATAATGTATACTGGTGCCTTTGAGTCAGTCATATGTTCTCCCTCTGTCTCTCTCTCAGATGATCCAGAGGGTGGTGGAAAGGGCTCGGGCAGTGCTGCACCAATCAGCGATGAACTGGACATCTTTGGACCAATGGTCTCCAACCCTCTCCCCTCATCCAACAACACACAGCAGGCTCAGGTAACACACACACACACACACACACACACACACACACACACACACACACACACACACACACACACACACACAGAGTCTTAGGCTTCATCATCTGCTTATCACCACAGGCAGACTGCAGCACAGGGAGTTTGTGGAGACTCCCATGATGCAAAACACACACACACACACACACTCACTCACTCACGCACGCACGCACACACACACACACACATTCACGCACACACACACACACACACACACACACACACACACACACACACACACATTCACGCACACACACACACACAGGCATATTCACATACACTCCATCTCCCTTATTCGTGCAGACATGCACTCTGTGAGGATCATATCAAAGCAAACTGCCAAATACTTTCCTTTATTGAATTAATTTGACCAATGTCCTTCAGAGAGAGAGAGAGAGAGAGAGAGAGCCTCAAACAGAAAGAGTAATAATGGTGAAGTGCTTCAATAAAGAGAGCTCCTCTTTGCTTCCTGCTGTCTACATGTTTTCAAACCTACTTTAGCTGACCAAATAACGCATGGGTAAACTGTGATGGGAAATATGGGAAAAGATAACTTGCAAAAAATACTTAAACAGACACTTGCTTTTTGTGTAAGCCCTGCAAAACATCAACGAGATGAGAAAAGGAATATGTCCAAATAAGAAGAGGTGAATAGAAATTAAAAAAAAAATTGAAACGGAGGATAAAGGGAAGGATGAGAATAAAATGGTCTTTCTACCTAAACTGTCTAACTAGTCCCCTTCCTTCATTTTCAGACAGGTAGGCTAACTTGTCAGTAAGTGATTGCAATGATCCTGCAATTATCCTGAGCCTTTTAGTGCAGGATTTACAATTCGTTATGTGACTTTAATTATAATCTATAATCTACTGCCGTGTTAACCTATTATAATCAAATTAGGCCTGTGTTTAACATGTGTGGAACATTGCTTACTTTAACTAAGTTCATTGTCAGGGATCACTCACTAAAAGATTAATATTACATTAAGTGGACAGCTGCAGTCTCCAGCTTTTATTAATAAATATAACAGCACTATTAAGTGCAGTTATTATGTCTGAAAATTAGTTAGCAATGGTAAGTGTATCAACTATGACCTTAGTATCTTTCTCAATGTCAGCTTAACTTGACATTGGTTTTATGCAAAACCCAGAGGTTGACTTTTCTAAATGGTTTGAATAACTGAACCCTGCACACCCTAAACAGCATTATTTCATCTGATCCTTTAATCTTGAAAATAACACTGTTAAATTTTTTTGATTAACTGTGTTTAATACGTTGTACGCAACAAAAAAACAGGCCCACAGTTTAAAACACAATTACACCATTAGTCAAAAATACCATTTTAAAAAAATGGAAATTTGACAAAAGAAATTGAAGGATGGTGAAAAGCCTGGATGGAGTCCAATGAGTGTCAGCAGACAATGTGGATGGTCTTAATTTTCGGGTAAACAAAGCAGGGTGTGTCTGAATAAGAAGAGAGAATGAAACAAGTATTTTTCCCTCCCTCCTCTCTCACCCCTTCAATAACTAGTATCTGGCTGGTTGAATTAAACATTTTCAAGGTTTGAAAATGTGGCCTTTGAATCATTGTTTGCTTGAAATGGGGACACAGATTCATCTGGTGCAGATACGTACATACAGTTGTGTGGTCAGGGAATAAATACACAGACAGAAAACAAATAGGTGACATGATATACATTTCATATACTATAAGAGCAGAATACACACAGGCATACATACACAAGGTACAAATTCAGTGACCCGTTCTCTGGGTTGAAAATTCATTTTTTCATTCTCTGACCTATTCCTAGGTTTCAGATTGTATATCGCACTCTGGCTCACATACACACTCACACACTCACTCTTACAAATCTCTGAGTCTCCTGGGACCAGACCAGGCAGTGGCTTGCAGGGGACCCAGGCATGAAGAACAATTATGGGCTGCTGTAACTGCGAGCTCCCCCTCTGCCACTACCAGCCTCCCACTTACCCTCCAATCTCCCCTCCATGCTCACCTCCTCTGTGACTCAATCTGCCGCTGCTCTGTATCAACCTCATACCTCTGCTCATCTCCATATATCCATTAATCCCAAAGTCTCCTCCATCCTCTTTTTTTCTTCTCTGTGAAGCCCTGGTTTAATCACAGGTGATGCAATGTATCACTGCACATGCAGCCTCCCTTTTGGCCAATTAGGAATCAAGAAGATCTTCCAACACGTCGGCATTAACTCATCAATGGAAGTCCATTCGTTCTCTGTAGGGTTATACAGTGATCATTAACATGGATGGAATAGAGAGAAGGGGGATATGGGAGTGTGGATAATGAGAGAGATGCATTCTGAGTTCTGTGTGCAGTGTTATATAGCAATATGATCATATGTGGTTTCTGTGTGTGCAAATGTATGTAGGCGTGTATTTACAGAATTCTTAGAGAATAACCACAGCAAACATGGAGGTACTGGCACTGCAATACTTTTCGAAAAGCATTTTGAGTTAGACAGAAAAAAGCCAACTGGAGAGCAATAATTGAATGAGGTTTACACAACAGGAAAGTTACAGTGGTGGATGGAGAACTCTACCAAAGACAAATGAAGAGAGCCAATATTACAAAATTAAAAACAGATCATTCAGAAACAATGTGATGAAGAAGAGATTGCTGAAGAGTTTGCACATTATTACAAAACTTTTTTTATAGAAATGAAGTGGATAGAAATCAAATTAAGACATATTTGAGAGGAAAAAAAGCTAAAGCAATTACTGCAGAGGGAATCAAACAAGAAATACAGGGAGTGAAAACAGAAAAATCAGCAGGTTTCAAATCAACAGTTTTACAAATGTATTTTATAAAAAATTTAGAAGCAGAGTCACTCCCTTACTATTAAAAGCATTAGAATATATTGTTCTTCGTTCAGACCCGTGTCGCCATCAAGACAGACTATGAAATAATATCGGCAATATTAGCCAAAAGCCAATTTTACAGACGTAATCGACACAGATCAGGGTGGTCTTATTCCAGGAAGGCATCTGGCAGACAGTATTAGGCGAACAGTAAATCAAGTTGATTATGCTCAAAAGCAAAATGAAGACCTGCTCTTAATAACATTGGATCCAGAGAAGGCCTTTGATTTAGTGAGTTGGCCTTTTATGTTTGAGGTCTTTGGCAGTTTGAGCTTAGACAAGGAATTTAGCAATTTAGCAATTTACAGTAATCCAAGTGTAGATTAAAATCCAACATTGCTACTTTACACTGTCAAGAGGACTCACAGTACAAAGAGGAATGAGGCAGGCAGATCCTCTCTCCCACTTTTATTTGTTGTTCACATCCAAAGTGACGTACACCTGAGAGTAGATACAACACAAGCAAGGATCTAGTCAGGAGAAAACAACCTGGATAAGAGCCATGAAACAAAATTCAAATGTAATAGGACCTCGGTGCCTACAGGCAGTGCAGAAGGGAATATACATAGGATGCTTTTTGTTTGTTTGTTTGCAGTCTGTCAAGTGCAGAGGTGTTCAGTAAACCGTCTTTAGTCTTTTCTTAAAGACTGAGAGTGACTCTGCAGATTGAACAGGATTTAGTAACTCGTTCTGCCAACAGGCAGGAGTCTGGCTATCGACCTCGCGCAGTGTCGTGGTGGTTACATCAGGCAGCAGCAACTGGAAGCCAGTGGAGCAATCTGAACAGCAGGGTGACACCATAGACTGTATAAAATATGGACGTAGTGTCCGTGACGTCACCCATAGGTTTCTGAAGAGCAAAAATGAAGCAAATCGTAGTGCGTAGCCATCTTGGTAGCCTACCTCCGGTTACTCCAAATATGGGCAAAGAGGTGGAGTGAGGGCGGAGCTGAGGCGGGTCCTATGGGTCGGCTGAATGAACGCTATTGGCTGAAAAAAGGCGCTTTATTCGAAATAATCAAACTAGCTACGGCTAACCAGCTAGGTTAAATGCTAAATATCGTTGCTAGCTGGCTAACCCCACGACGATCTCTTTCCCAAACTCAGTGACTAGAATTAGCCGGGGTGACGCCCTTTAGACCGTCAGTGGCTAGTTGTCAATCAAACTGGCGATATGTTTTTTTCTGTCGTAAAATCGGACATTTTAACATGGGGCTCAGATGTAACTGATTCCCTTCTGCGGCCTGCTGTAGCGGTTGTTCGAGGAACTACAGCTTTTTTGCACTTCCGCATTGGCTTCATTTTTCAGCGCCGGAGGTTGCCGCTTGGGTGCTGTTTTTAAGCACATCATTAATCAGGTGACAAGGGCATGGAAACCCAAACCAAATCATCCAACAAATTTTGGACATGGAAAAATTCAACATTACAATCAGAGAACACACAGAAACATGGAATGAGATTTACCCTAAAGACAGACATTGTAAAATAATATATTGATTCAGTCGAGCCATCTAACCCAAGATGTGCAATAGAGCCCCCATTTTTCTTTTTTTGAGTTTGTGTCTCTTAGTTGTTTTCTGTAGTTTTTTTAATTCAACTCTATGAAAACTGTAAAAATGTGCTGTGGTCTCTGAAGAAGGCCTGGAAGATGATTAAGGAAACATTTCAATGAAGTGTTTTTAAAAAAGCTTCATGACGCTAAAGGAGAGGGAAAAACCAAAAAGGCTTAGTGTAACCTCTTTAACATCATTAAAAGGTGCTCAGGATATCATGTTTTTGGGCATCAAGTTGAGAACGTTTTGCATGGTTCTCGTTATCATAAGAGCCAGCTGGAGACGTTGGAAAGACTTTACAGCCATCTCAGAGAGTACATGTTAATTAGCTAGGTAGCCAGAGTTGATGAAATCTAGAAGCAACAAGGGCATTTTAGCTGTAAAAATTGACTGCTGTGGACTGAAAATGAAAAGCTTCTCCTGTCTACTTCTGTTTGAAACCAAGGACCCCTCCGGTCTCAGAAATTACCACTCATTCTGAAGGGTGCATTTGCAAGCATTATCCCTGTAAAAAACATGTGTGCAGTGATAGATTGGAAAGCTTCGCAGGTGTAGCAACACTATCAACCTAATATGCAGACTGGTGTAAATGATTTTTATGAGGAATAGTTTTATAAACTGCACAATGAATAAACAGTTGTTTGTCATTTGTACAAATTAAATTTTAAGACCTCACCCCTCACACGCCCATCGCCAGCATCCCAAAGCACTTGAGTGCACTGATTATTAGAGCTCATTAATAAGCTCTGTTTTTTTCTGTTCATACAACTACAGTAGCTTTTTAACTGTTGAGTTGCTTGTTTGGCACTTTGTAGCTGCAGGTCAGTGTAAAGGGACAGATCTGTGTTTGAGGGTCTGTTAGAATAGAGCGTTGCATCAGTCACATGAGTTGCAGTGTGAGATCCATCACCCATAAAACGCTTGTCAGGAGGTTTACAGATTTTACATGGGTAATACTAGTTACCAATATTCCTACACCATACTTTTTCTCCCCTCCATGTAAAGGTCTATGTCTGCCATCACTGTCGACCATTTCTTTCTCTCACTGTTTTTATGCTTCATTATTCCCTTTGTATGTCTCCCCTCTCTCATGTCCTTTCATTTTCTGTCCTTTCACCATTGTCACTCACAAGAATATATGTTCTTTGAATCTGCAGATACGTGTAGCCCTGCTCCCATTCCTCTCGTCCTTGTCCTTCATTTGTCCTCCAGCTCCTCTCTTTCACAATCCTTCCCTTAATGTGCTCCTCTCTCCCTCTTCTACCTGGGGCCTCATTAATCAATGTGAGGTATCTACAAATATATGCATAACTCAGACATACTGTACAAGTGTTTCTGAGTGTAATTTATGAACTTGGATTTATGCTTAAATGTGCAGAAATTCAAATGCAGTCAAGCCCATGCTGGTGCAACACACCAGGAGGAAAGAGAGAATTCGTCTTTAAAGACCAGTAAATAAAGCCAATAAAAAGATGAAATGAATGTACAGCCATTTAATATCTGAGACAACAAGGACATGGAAACAATTCAAATAAAAATTGCAGATATAGTCTTTGTTAAATATGGTATTTTGAAAAGTCCAAATTTCACCTCTTTTCAACATTTAGGACTATAATATAAAAAGCTAAATCAGTGTGTGCAAGCTGTGTAAAATTATGCTGAAAAACTGTAGACATTTGGTTTCTGATGTCTGCTGGACACCACCTTTTCCAGCAGTGGACGGAGAGTCAGGACTGGAATTTCACACCTACCATCAGCTGCATAATACATGCTGTTCTTTGAACCATAATCTCAACGATGCAAATGGCTTTCTGCAGTACAGTGCCACACAGCAGGCTGTTGTTGTTGTAATATCTACACTGCTGCCGTCTTCTTATGACTATAAAAGCATTATTATTCATCTGTGGTAGTAGAAGATGTGTTGGTACAGTAGTAAAAAAGTAAAAGCACCAATACATTAATGTAAATGCGTATAAAAGTACAGGAGTATTATCAGTCAAAAGTACACAAATTATCATAATACTGGGAACGACTGGACTAAAGGACTAAAGTATCTAACTATAAGTAGTTATTGTAAAACTAAAGTCACCTCGAGGAGAGACAGCAGTAAAATGCTCCTCACATGATGCATCATATTAACAGTCCAACATTGTTTTATATAAATAATTTACGGGTCACAGGCACAGTTTTGCCGATGCTTCTGTACTTCTACTGTAATGAGGTTTTGAATGCAGGTATTGTACTGTTGTACTGGTAGTTTTATATATACGGTGTATGTATTGTATAAGTGAATTATTTTTTATGTACAATATTAAAATGAAAAGTAAGGAGTAACTATAGCTGTCAAATAAATGCAGTGGGATAAAAAGTTCAATAATTGTACTGGAGTATACAGTAGTATATAATATATAGTGGTAGCATAAAATGAAAATACTGAAATGAAGTAAAAGAAACTGCTTGTCAGATTAAATATTGACATTAGTCATTAGATTAAAAATGACTGTTGTTCATTGCAGTAGAGTTGAGCTATCATTTAAGACTGTTACACAACACTTCATAGACTGTAAGTGACTGCTGCACAGTGGCTGTTGGATACCAGACTGCCCACTGTCACATGGCCCCCCGCCTGTGGCAGCACTGTCTGTCTTACTGTATTATTTGAATTTCAAACAGGACATTTTGTTTCCGCCACAGTCCTCTATTCAGAGAGTGGATTTCGCTGCAGCTCTCACACACAGGATTTTTTTTAATTCTCTCTCTGTTAATGCACCACCAAGGTCCAGAGATGTTTCTCACATGTTACCGAAGTCAAACTCACCAGGAGAGAGCTGGCTTGTCTTGAGTCGTGTCCAGCGGAACGTAGACTTTCGCTGACCTTTCCAGCAGCATTTAAAGGAAAGGCAGTTCCCTCACAGTATGGGGATGATAATTCCCTCTGCCGTGGTGTGAAGGTTAGCTCTGATTGCCTCCCCGGGTTTGTTTGTCTGTAATAAACAAGCCTGGCAAACGAGTGGCCTGTGTATGTTTCTGCTTCCTGGAGGAAGAAACCTTTGGTGTCTCTCAGATGTATGGCCTAATGAGTGTGACTCCTGAGCCCTTCCTCACTCACACACAGAATTTGCTGTGCAGCTGCATGCTCCCAAGAGGACGCTCCACGAGCTCACCAGCAGCACCACTACTGCAGCCTGAACCTTTTCCATTCTCACATAACTTTCCTCTCCTATACATACAGGCAGTCCACACACAAGGACACAGCTTTGACAGTCAGTGCGCATCCGCCTCACCTTGCACGCACACACATACAGAGGGCTGAGTTTGGGATTCAGCAGGCGGATATTGCTTTACAGCTGTGATTAGCTGGGTGCGTGAAGAAAGAGGAAACTGGCAGCCTGCTGATTCGTGCAGCTATTAACCAGCATCAGGGAGCGCTCGCCTATCTGTGAATACGTCAATTACAAAAATACAATTACCGCCTTGTAGGAGGGGGAGGATTTGTGTTATCCCCAGCTTTTCCCCTTCTCTCTCTTTCACACGCACACACACACACACACACACACACACATGTACACGCACATGCACACGCACACGCACACACACACAGAGGTTTGTTTTGCTATCCTTGTGAGGACCTTCCATTGACATAATGCATTCCCTAGCCCCTTACCCTAACCCTAACCATCACAACTGAATGTCTGACCCTAACCTTTACCCAAATCATAAACTTTTTGTATTTGTAACCTTAACCCTAAAACCAATGCATCCTAGTATAATCCTTGTGAGAACCAGGCAAAATGTCCTCACAAGAAAGGTTGTTTGTCAAGAGTTGGTCCTCACAGCTATAGCAAAACATGCACACACACACACACACACGCACACACACACACACACACACTTTCACTCTGTATGCTGTCCTCTGTCTCTCATTCACACCAACCTGAATGGGGAAAATACAGCCGTTGAATAGGTCTTACCACGAAAACTTGTAATTGTCGCTCTGGAAATACAGGAACACTTAACCTGACATGATGGGGGGAAAAGAAGGATGGAAGGAGGGAGAGAGAGTGACAGATGAGACAAAGTTAAAGGAAACATGTTTGGGAGCAAAAGATGGGTGGAAAGAGGGGGGAGAGCAGGTTAGGAGAGGAATGAATGGATGGTGGAGGGTAAGGGCAGTGACATAAAAGATCCACGATCAGATTTACTAAAGCTTTTGGATCTGTTATGATGAGATGCCCCAAACACGTGCTGCATTAATCAAGCTGCTGCTGCAGGCTGAGATTGCATCTGGAAAGTGTCTCTCTGTGTTCATTGCATGTGCATTTAAGGAAGGATTTTGCATTGTTTGCTGGAGATATGTTAGCTGAGGTTGATTATATTTTCTGCTAGATTTGCTGAGGTCATGCTATTTGCAACTGTCAGTTTTGTGGGGAAAATGATCTGCCTCTGAATAGGAGGCGTAAACA